>CM077666.1:207542665-207795165 GCA_039707655.1 Elymus sibiricus | reverse complement strand
TTGGCGCTGATTTCCTCCGCCGCCGCATCGCCCCTCTACAGAACAAAGGGAGACCAGCCTGGGAGTTCAAGAATGCAGCAGATATCATGAGGCTGCGTCCTAGTCTGAACAACAACTTGACAGTCCTGCAGCACACAGCTCTCTGCCACAAACTGTTCAGGCCTGACGGGAAATTTAAGTTGCCGGGTGGCGTAGTTCCCCTGTGCAACAACTCTGCTTTGAGCTCGATCATCGCCATGATGCCGGTGTGCAATGCTCACGGCCTTGATGGAAATTGGGAAGAACCATCCTCAGAGCATGCACAGGAGTTCTTTGATAACTTGTCGGAGAAAGCCATCGGGGAAGGGCCAACCCTTATCCGCCCCACCACTAATGACGAAGTGGCTTACATCGCCAGCAGGGCGGAAGAGGTGAACCTAGCCGCGGAGGCCGGCAATTTTGGCTTTGCGGAAGAGGAAGCCAGTGAAGAAGAAATAACGTTAGAGTAGACCCTTGCCGAGGAAGATGAAGTTGCCGGGGAACAGAGTGGCATGGTTGCCGGGAGCTCTCCTGTCGAAGACACGGCCGAGGAGCAGCTGCACGAGGAGCCCCTCAGCTCCGGAGAAGAAGAAACGGGTTCTTCGAAAAGCCGTCTCTAGCATCCCAACACGTCAGCCTCCCTCGAGTAGTGAGGGTTCTGGCAAGGGGGTGGCCGGCAAGGCTATGCAGCGGCAAGAAGCCCAACAACAACCCATGCGACGTACGACACGCTCGACCGCGCAACGACGGGTGCGGCGGGGGCATCCCATACGACGGCACCGACGGCTGGAGTAGCAGGATCACATCAACCTACTGCTTCTGCTGCAGCCAAGTGTCCCAGGACCCCTTCTCCTCCCCCTCGCACGAACATTGTAGAGGAGGTTGATTTTGACATCTCGTCTTTAAGTCTGGAAAGAGAAGAGTAAGGGTCCTTGCCGCATCTTTTAGCTTCTGAATTCCTGGTTTCACTTAACTCATTTGTTTTGCTTTGGCCTGTCTCCGCAGAGATACGGAAACGTTGGCGCAAAGGATGGCGAAGAAGGCGAAGACTTCAACGGGTGACGAGCCTTCGGCAAGCACCGTAGGTGCGCCAGAGCCCATCATCATCGGCCCGGAGCCTAGCCCTCAACGCAGCCTCCAATCCAGCCCCCAGCGTGAGTCCATTACCCATTTTCCGCTGGCGAACATTGGGGAAAGTATCTTTGCTACTGACATCACCGGGCTTGTAGGAGAAGAATGGCAACAAGGAGAGCCACTGGAGGCCGCCCCTGACGTCCCGCCTCCGTCAACCACGCCGCCCAGAGATGAACCTTCGGCTAGGGCCTCCACTGGCGAGCCCATTCGCGTTGAAGAGGAGCCGGCAAGCACGGGCACTGGCAATCCTACATCGGCAACCAATGTTGCCAGGAAAGGAGAAGCCACCTCTCAACAGCTCGACACAGGTAAACCGTTCGCCTTGATGCACTTGTTATTCTTTCTTTATTTTTGTCTTCTTGAACTTCAACCTTGATCTCATCTTGTTTCCTTTCCTGGTCTTCAGATCTCCCTTCGGTGGAACAAATGGATGTTGACGTTGCCATCGAAGAGACCGCCAAGGACGCTCCCACCGAAGCCGACAGGATCGCAGCTGCCGAGGCCGCCAAGGCCGCACAGGAAGAAACCGCCAAGGGATCTGCTGAGGGGGCCGGCAAGGAGTCCGGCAACCACACTGACGGCATTCCTGCCGCAGGAGCGCCTGGCGCTACACCGGTCGTGGAGCCCCCAGTCGCCGGTGAGGCGGTTGTCGAGGATCAGCCGTCAACATCCGACGCCCCCCCGTCAAGCAGATATCTTAAGGTTGGCGACAACCTGTTCGTCAACATACCAGGGACGGCAAGTACTGGAGCGCCAACCGAAGGAGAAATATTTGATGAGGATGTCATCACCGCCGCTGGGCTCAAGATCAGCGATGAGCCACACGCTAGCAGCAGCGGGTCCAAGGAAGAACGGCTCCTCCAAGCCATGAGCGACAACTTCCAAAAGCTCCAGGCGCTTCACCGCACCCGAAAGGAGAGGCTGGACTCCAAGGCGGCAGTTGTCGAAGCAGCAGAGGCGGATTTCCAGAATCGCGTCGAGGAGACGCAAGTCTGGTACGCGGAGGCTTTCCAGGAACTAACGGCTGGTCGGGAGCAGCTGAATCAGAGCTGGAATGAGTTCCTCTTAAAGCAGTCCGACGCCGAGAGGGTACAGGAGGAGGCTGCGCAGCAGGCTGCTGCAGAGGAAGCTCGCTTAACGGAACGCTGCGTAGGGCTCGATGCTCATGAAGAGGACCTTGCCGCTCGCGAGGAGGCGCTTGCCGCCAAGCTCCGCAGCAAGGACGAAGAGATCGAGAAGCTTGTCGTGCAGTGAACCCAGGAGGTGGAGCAAAGACACAAGGGAACACTCGAAGCTCTGGCCATAGATCACGCCAGCAAGTTATAGGGAGCCATCGATGCTGCTGAAGCCGCAGAGGCTGCCAAGAACGAGCTGGGCGATCAAGTGAAGAGGCTGGAAGCAGATCTTGAAGGGCACGGCAAGGAGATCTCAACGCTCAAAGCCGACAGAGAGAAGACTCTCTTCAGCCTGGCGGAGATGCAAACCGCCATATCCGACAAGACCAAGGAGCTCACCTCGGCCAATGAATCCATCGCTGATCTGAAACTGAAGCTGGTGACGCTGGAGGAGTCCCTTGAGAGCGGCAAGGCTCGCGAGAGGGCTTTGATCAAAGACCTCCAAACTGAGAAGAACCTGCTCAACAGTGCTGCCGCCACCTATAATGATTTTGAGAGAGGCGTGAAGATCTGGACTGAGCGCCTTGTCGACATCGCGGAAAGGCTTGCCGCAGAACTGTCCACCATGGGCCTGCAAGACTTCAGCTATTCTTCTGACGATAGGGTGTCTTCAAGCGCCAGGCTGACCATGTTCTTCGAGAGTGTCGTTGATGCCCTCAAGCTGCTCCAGTCTAATCGAGAGACTCAGCTCGCCAACGAATCTCGCAAGCTCTGCCGGGCCATCCTCCGCAAGGTGCTCGTCAAAGTGGTGCACAAGAACCCTGGCGTCAACCTCACCAACGTTCTTGCTAGCTTGCCGAAGGATGTAGACCTCAAGGCACTCGAAGAGCTTGTCGCACCCATCGTCAACCGAGTGAGCCAAGTCAAGAGGATTGAAGGCCAGCGCAGGGACTAGCCGCTTGCTTCATTTTGTCGCCACCATTCCATGCCAGAGACAATTTTATCTTAAGTTAGAATTGCGGCGACCATCAATGTAATATAACTTGCTATGTTTTGGATGAATGTGTGCCATTTCCCTTGTCTGATTCCTTTCTGTATGGTCCTTGCCCTATGCTTATTGGTAACTTGCCGATGCGCGCACCCTTGCCACGAGTGCTTTGAGGAACGAATCCTTAGCAGCCTGCTTGAGGTGTCGCTGCCGGCAAGATACCTTGATGTTTTCAGTGCAGCCACTTAATCTGTTGAGCGGACTCGAAACAAAGTAAGGGTGCAACCAATCACGACAAGGTTCCTTCGCGTGCAGGTTTTCCATACAAAAGCCGGAGTCGTTCAAGGAAAATAAGCCTACAACAATAAAAATTTGCTTAAAACTTTTGCAACTTAGCTTTTCGTTGTTGTACTCCTTATTGCAAGATGTCAACTTGAACGTCGCCTGTCGGTGTCCATACCATCATTCCCCCCCCCCGGCAAACTTGCACGCGAGGGAACCTTCTGTCCTTTGAGAAAAAGAAAGAAGAGAAAATAGAGATATGGAACCTTGGCGGTTCATTAGTGCTTACCGGAAGCAGGTGTACTACAATATCTCAGATAAGCATGCATATAAAATGCCATGAAAATTGACAAGAATTGTAAAACGCTTAAACCCGGCAACCGCGCCTTATGGGTAGAACTTACGAAGGTGTTCGATATTCCAGGAATTGCTCACTGGAATGCCATCTTCGGTCTCCAGGCGGACTGCGCCGGGCCTGGTGACTCGTACTACCCAATAAGGGCCTTCCCACTTTGGCGTCAACTTGTTGGAATTCTTGGCCGACTGAACGCGCCGAAGAACAAGGTCGCCTTCCTCAAGGCTTTGGGCATGAACCTTGCGGCTATGATAGCGGCGCAAGGCTTGCTGGTAGCGTGCAGCTCACACAGCTGCCCAAAGACGATCTTCCTCAAGGAGCATGGCGTCATCTTGGTGCAGCTGCTCTTGCTCAAGCTCATCATAAGCGAGCACTCGAGGTGACCCGTATATGAGTTCCGTGGGGAGAACTGCTTCTGCCCCGTAGACCAAGGAGAAGGGGGTCTGGCCAGTAGCTCGATTCGGTGTCGTCCTGATTGACCAAAGAACTGCTGGCAGCTCATCAATCCAGTGTCTTCCGCACTTGCGCAGCTTGTCGAAAGTTCTTGTTCTGAGACCTCGCAGCACTTCAGCATTTGCCCTCTCCGCTTGGCCGTTGCTTCTCGGGTGAGCAACAAAAGCAAAACAGATTTTGCTGCCAAGGTCTTGAATGTACTGCATGAAGGTGCGGCTCGTGAACTGCGTGCCATTGTCGGTGATGATCCTGTTTGGCACACCAAAACGGCACACTATTCCCTTGAAGAACTTGACGGCTGACTGTGCTGTCACCTTTCTCACTGCTTCCACTTCCGGCCACTTCGTGAACTTGTCGATAGCAACGTACAAGTATTCGAAGCCCCCGGCAGCGCGAGGAAAGGGGCCCAATATGTCGAGCCCCCAGACCGAAAATGGCAAGGAAAGAGGGATTGTCTGAAGAGCTTGAGCTGGCTGATGTAATTGCTTTGAATGGAACTGGCACGCTTCACACTTGGTTACTAGTGCAGTTGCATCATGGAGAGCAGTAGGCCAGAAGAAGCCTTGCTGAAATGCCTTGCCGACAAGAGCTCTTGAGCCTATGTGGGAGCCACATATGCCTCCATGTATCTCTGCCAACAGCTCCAGTCCATCCTCCCGAGGAATACACTTCAATTTCACACCGTTCAGTCTCTTTCTGTACAGGACGTCGTCGACGAACTGGTACATACTAGACTGACGGGCTACTTTCTCTGCTTCTTCCTGTTCTTCAGGGAGTTCTCTCGTTTGAAGGAACTGGACGATGTGCTGTGCCCATGTTGGAGCCTGCGGCTCGACAATAAGGACCAAAGGCATATCTTCGGCCGCGGGAGCGCTTGCTTCTGCAGCAAGAACCTGAAGTTCTGCGCGAAGCTGCTGCTCACCGGCAACCGTGTCGTTCCCGGCAACTTCCTTGCCGGCGGCTTCTGGGAGCTTTGCAGGAAAGTACTGGCCGGAACTCAACTTCCTTCTTTTGTCTTGCCTCGTCGATGGTGATACGGATGGCTGAGTTAAGCGGAGCAAAAAAGTTCCTGGTTCCACAGGTAACTTGAGGGCAGCACGTTTTGACAGGTCGTCAGCAATGCTGTTCTCTGCTCGAGGAACATGCTCTGTTTGCAACCCGTCAAAACGCTCCTCCAACTTTCTCACTTCATCTACATATGCTTCCATCAACGGGCTCTGATAATCTTTGTTGACTTGCCTGACGACAAGTTGTGAGTCACCTCTGATGATGAGATTCTTGATCCCAAGGTCTGCCGTGATCCTGAGACCGGCAAGCAGCCCTTCATATTCTGTAGTGTTGTTTGTTGATCTCTCCCGGGGAAAGTGCATCTGAATTACATACTTGAGGTGCTCTCCAGTGGGTGCGACAAGCAGCACGCCAGCAACGGCGCCTTGCAGCAAAAAAGCCCCATCAAAGTACATAATCCACTCTCGATCCGTTTCCTTGCCGGGGATAGTCGTCTCTTGAATTTCTTCGTCTGGCGTCGGTGTCCATTCTGCAATGAACTCCGCCAGGGCTCTGCTCTGAATAGTTGAAGTGCTTTCAAATTTGAGACCAAAGCTTGACAGCTCCAACGCCCACTCCACAATTCTGCCGGTCGTATCTGGATTTCGTAAAATCCGCTGCAACGGGAAGCGAGTGACGACGGTGATTTCATGTGCCCGGAAATAATGGCGCAGCTTCCTCGAGGCCATAAGGAGGCCGAAGAGCAACTTCTGCACGCCAGAATATCTTGACCTAGCCCCCTGCAAAAGGGAGCTGACAAAATAGACTGGGCGCTGCACCATCTTCTTCTTCTGCATTGCTTCATTCGACTGCGCAAATCCTGCCGTGTCGGCACCAGACCCTGCCGGGGAGGATCCCAGCTTGTCGCTTGACGGGCGTGCTGTTGCCGCTGCTTCTTCGTCAACTTCTCTCTGCGCCACTAATGCGGCACTAACCACTTGATTCGTTGCCGCTAGATATAGCAGCAATGGCTCTTGTGGTTTAGGCGCAACTAGTGTTGGCGGAGAGGGGAGGTACCTCTTCAAATCCTGCAGCGCTGCCTCCGCTTCCGGAGTCCATTTCATTGGACCGTCCTTCTTCAAGATTTTGAAGAAAGGCAGGGCGCGCTCAGCGGATTTGGAGATGAACCTGCTCAGAGCAGCCACGCAGCCAGCAAGTCGACACACATCTTTGACACGTCTTGGTGCTTCAATCTGCTCAATTGCCTTGATCTTTTCGGAATTGGCTTCAATTCCACGTTGAGACACAAAGAACCCAAGAAGCTTGCCGGAAGGAACGCCAAACACACACTTCTCAGGATTGAGCTTCAGATTGATCCTGTGCTGATTTGCAAATGTCTCTTCTAGATCTTGTATGAGCGTTGCCTTGTCTTTAGTTTTGACCACTATGTCATCCATATAAGCTCCAATATTTCTTTGTAGCTGGGGCACAAAACCGATCTGGGCCGCTCTCGCAAACGTTGAACCAGCACTTTTCCACCCGAAAGGCATACGTATGAAGCAATACATGCCACATGGGGTGATAAATGCGGTTTTTTTCTTTGTCTTCCTTCGACATGAAAATCTGATGATACCCTGAATAAGCGTCAAGAAACGACAGCAAATCGCAGCCAGCAGTGGAGTCCACAATCTGGTCGATGCGCGGCAAGGGAAAAGGATCTTTTGGACAGGCTTTATTGATATCTGTATAGTCAATACATAGCCTCCATTTTCCATTCGCCTTGCGCACTACAACTGGATTGGCCAACCATGTTGGATGGAGTACTCCCCTGACTAAACCTGCCGCTTCCAGCTTCCTGATTTCTTCGGCAATAAATTCTTGCCGCTCCAAAGCTTGCTTCCTAACTTTTTGCTTGACGGGTCGTGCATGAGGGCAGACAGCGAGGTGGTGCTCAATTACCTCCCTGGGAACACCGGGGATATCAGATGGTTGCCATGCAAACACATCGATATTCGCCCGCAGGAAGGCAATCAGCGCGCTTTCCTATTTGTCATCGAGGGTGGAACTTATGGTGAAAGTTCCTCCCGTACCATCCTCCTTGGCGGGCACCTTCTTGGTCGCTGGTGGAGCTGCCTTGGATTTCGTGCTCTTGCCGGTGGAGCTCTCCGGCACATCCTCAACGGGAGCGCAGCACTCCGAGGAGGTGCGCTTGCCGGAGTGTGTGCTAGAGGTCTTGCCGGTCTTCTTCCCCCCGAGAGCTTCGGCGGCAGGAGCAAGTGCCTTAGCGGCAGGTGCTGCGACTGCCTCCCGGTAGAGTTGGTCGGTGCAGATAAGCGCATCCTTCTTGTCGGAGTTGATAGTGATGACGCTCATCGGCCTGGGCATCTTTAATGTATTATAGGCGTAGTGTGATGCCGCCATAAACATGGCCAGCGCCGGGCGACCAAGAATCCCATTATACGGTAATGGAATCTTGGCGACGTCGAAGACGATCTTCTCTGTCCTGTAGTTCAGCTCACTACCAAATGTTACTGGCAGCGTGATCTTGCCCTTCGGCTGGCTCCTTCCTGGATTGATCCCTAGAAACGTGCCCGTTTCTTCGAGATCTTCGTCAGGAATTTGCAATCTCTTGATCACATCAGGCGAGATCAAATTCAAACCGGCCCCACCGTCAACTAACATCTTTGTCACCTTGAGGTTGCGGATCGTTGGTGAAACCAACAATGGCAAACACCCTACCGCAGTTGTGCGATTAGGGTGATCCTCGGCGTCAAAGATGATAGGCGTGTGGGACCATTTCAATGGTTTCCGGGCATCGACCGATGGCTCTGCCGCATTAATCTCGCGCGCCCACTGTTTGAGTTGGCGGTGAGAGGAATGCAACGAGGCGCCTCCGTCAACGCACATGGCTTCTGTAGCTTTCTAGAACTCGTGCTCGCTGGACTCGTCGCCGTCTTCATCATCATCGTCACCCCCCTGCTCCTTATCACGGCCTCGAGCGGACCTCTCCTTCTGTTGCTTGGCCTTGCCACGGCGACCTCCTCGACCACCGCGTTTCTTGCCAGATCCCTCAGCGCCATCCTAGGCCTTCTCCTTGCCTCGCCTCTCATACTCGCCTTTCTGCTTCTCGACAAGTTGCTCAACTTGCCGGCAGTTTTAGAGATCCTGACCCTTGGTGCAATGGATCTTGCAGTACTGCTTGTCGGAGTCTTCCGGCTTATCGGCAGCCGCCAAGGCCAGACATGCGGCACAGCCGGCAACCTCCTTGCCAGGGCCATCAGTCTTGACCTTCTTGGCGGTGCCGGTGTTGCCGGATCCCTCGACGGCAAGCACGGCCTTGCCCTTGCGCTTCCTGTTCCGCCGTCGGCCTTTGTTCGCCGAGGTGGTGGCGTCTTCACCCACAGAGTCGATTTCCGCACCGGCATCTTCGCCGGGGAATCTCCTCCCCTCCTCGGCTAGAGCACATTTGTCAGCCAGGGCATAGAGCTCGGCGACATCCCTGACTTTGTTCATTGCTAGCTCTTCCCGCATCTTGCGGTTGCGCACATTCTGATGAAACGCACTGATAACAGCGGCAGGATGAACGTCTGGGATGTTGTGCTGTATACGGCCGAATCTCTGTATGTACTTGCGCAAGGTTTCGCCCTCCTTCTGGGGGATGAGATGTAAATCGCTCTCCTGGACAGGAGCCTGGTGGCCTCCAGTAAAGGTGCCAACAAACTCATGACACAAATCTGCACAGGAGGAAATGGAATTCTCCGGCAGATGCATCAACCACGACCTGACGTTGGGCTTAAGCACCAATGGGAAGTAGTTGGCGAATATCTTGTCGTCTCGAGCTCCGGCAGCCTACACCGCAATGGTTTAGACGCTCAAGAACTCTGACGGGTGGGTCTTGCCGTCGTATTACTCCGGCACCTCCGGCTTGAAAGTTCAGGAGTTGGGCCACTGGACTCGCCGCAGCTCACGAGTAAAAGCTGGACAACCCACCTCGTAAGGCAAGTTACCAGAATACCCCTGCGCAGGCTCGTCGATAGTGGGTCCTGCGCGCCTGTCGGATTGACGGCGCGCTTCCCGCCGCCGCTCGATGGTAGTTCGAGCGTCTTCCTTGTTCCGTTCCCAAAGAACTTGACGTTGATCGCGGCGAACCCGCGGATCAGACGACGCCGTGGAATCGTCATCACGGGCGTCGATCTGCCGAGTTAGCGATCGCTGTTGTTGTAACCGAGGGGAGCGCATCGTAGTCGTACCGCCTCCGGTCTTCTCGCCACCAGCACGCACTGGCTCAGTGGACTGCCGCCGCGAAGGCTCCGCCTGCTGCGGCCTGTCGTCGTTAGCCAAGCCGATGAGGCTTTGGATAGCAGATCTCCAATCATCTAGCTTCTCCGCAGCGGGAGGGAAGTCTAGGAGCAGCTGAGCTTGTGCCAACACTTCTGCCGGTGTAGGCGGTGGCGAAAGATGCGAAAAACGTGAGGTGCTCTGACTCCTAACTGAGTTAGAAGGTGCGCCATCACGGCCCTGCGATCGTGCCCTACTTCCGCCGGCATGTTGGCGTGGATCTTGGCCCCGCACATCTTGGGAGTGATGCGCAGGGGTTTTTCCATGGGAGCGCCTGGAACCACCAACGTCGCGGCGCTGTCAGTCGCGTGCAACCTGAGAAGGCCGCGCCACGTGCGCCGGTGTGGGTGTCTTGGAAGGCGCCGTCCCGTCCTTGGAGTTCGCTGCTCCACCCGTAGGTAGCACGGCTCCGTCCTTAGACCCGGCAGCGCCGTTACGAACGACACCGCTCGCCTGGCTCTGGTCGCCAAAACGTCGTGGAGGCTCAAGACCTCCACCTCCTCCACCAGCGCCCACACCGTCGCCCGTCTGTGTAGGTACGGGTAGGCCGAACGTGGATGGATCCACCGCTGTCGCACCCTTCTTCTTGGGAGCCATGGCGATGAAAGTGATCAAGAACTAGCGCGCTGACTGGTAGATTGGGTCCGCGCAACCTTTTTCCCCTACCTGGCGTGCCAAACATGTCGGCGTACGACACCTATGGGATCGCTCGGATCCCTTTAAGATGTCGGCGTACAACACCTATGGGATCGCTCGGATCCCTTTACGGTTCGGCGGGGGAAAAGATTTACACAAAGAGCGGATCCAACGATCAACGCAAGGATCTTTACCCAGGTTTAGGCCCTTGAGAAAGCGTAAAACCCTACTCCTGCTGTTGTTTATTGTGGTTGTTCTTAAGCTCAAGTACACGGAGTGTTTGCGATGAACATTACGTTCAAGAAGCAGCTACGCATGCAGAATGGGCCAGAAGGTCCTCCCCTCTGTAGCTCTGCCTTGGGCCTCCTTTTATACATCCAAGAGGTGTAAAGTTACTACAGTGTTTACATGTTTATCACTGACGGATTAGGACAAACGCATTAAATGCCTCACTTAGGTGTCCCTAACTTTCTTGGGGACGGAAAAAGAGCCCGTCCCATCAGCACCGCTTAACCCCATCCGCCGTAAGTGCCATGACACGCACTCAGGAGGACAAGCCCTAAAAGACAAGGTGGTCGCTGCGCTGGAGCGGTGACAGGGCGGTGGGATCTTGCCGGGTGCAAGATCTTGCCAGGTGCGAAGCCTTGCCGTGCCTTCGCGAGTCCTCCCGGCAAGTATCTTGCCGGGAACCCAGCCTTTAGTCTTCTGTCTTTTGGTCATCGGCTTGAATGCCTTCTTGATATCCTTGGTATATGTTTCCAACTGTTCTCCGGCAGGTCTTGTCGCTGGTATGGCTACAACCGTCCGTGCACAAGTATGGGGTACTAAAAGACCCAAACTTTAGTACACCGACAGGGTCAGACCCAGTACTCCCAGTTTGCACAGGTTGCTGCCACGTGGCACCTTTGCCGTCCGCTGGCTGACGGCAAAGACCTTTGCCGTCCGCTGGCAGACGGCAAAGTGTCTGTATTGCCCCTTTTTATTCTGTTTTTTGTTATATCCAAGCATTTTCACAGAAAATATATGATATATATATATTTCACAGGGCAAACAATATGTGCAAGTTTCACAGCAAGTATATGATATCCAACACATAAGAAACTATATCCCTGCCATATGGATATGATCATCCAATAGATATACCAAAACAAAATGTGCAAGTTTCACCATATTACAATAGTTTCATCCATAGGTAGCAAGTTTCACATTGTTCATGGATACAAAATCAAAACAAAAAGTAAACACAAGCACTCCATCAATGCAAGCTTCCGTGAAGTGAATCAAATCTGCAAAATGGGAAATAAGAAAGTTAGAAGAAGAAGACTAGAAGAAGAAGAAGAAGAAGAAGAAAAAGAAGAAGACTAGAAGAAGAAGAAGAAGAACAAGAAGAAGAAGAGTTTTTCTTCTCTTTCTTTTTCTCCTCTTGTTTTTCTTCTTCTTATTGCTTGTTTGTGTCATTTTAGAGCTAACCTAGGTAATTATGCCATTTTTTACCTAACTAAGCTTATTGTGTCATTTTGGAGGAAACTAAGCTAAGTATATGACATTTATGAGGTTACCAAGGTTATTATGCCATTTTTGAAACAAATAAGCTAATTATGTCATAAATGGACTAAATAAGCTAATTATGTCATTTTGGAGGATAATTAGCTAAGTATGTCTTTTTGTGGAAAATAAGCTAAGAAGAAGAAGAAGAAGAAGAAGACTAGAAGAAGAAGAAGAAGAAGAAATGGACTAAATAAGCTAATTATGTCATTTTGGAGGATAATTAGCTAAGTATGTCTTCTTCTTCTTCTTCTTCTTCTTCTTCTAGTCTTCTTCTTCTAGTCTTCTTCTTCTTCTTCTTCTTCTTCTTTTTCTTCTTCTTCTTCTTCTTCTTCTTCTAGTCTTCTTCTTCTTCTTCTTCTTCTTCTTCTTCTTCTTCTTCTTCTTCTTCTATTCCTTCTTTTTCTCCTCTTCCTTGTTTTTCTTCATCTTATTCCTTATTTGTGTCATTTTAGAGCTAACCTAGGTAAGTATGCCATTTTTGTGCTAACCTAGGAAAATAAGGTAAGTATAGGTCATTTTTGTGCTAACCTAGGTAATTATGCCATTTTTGAGCTAAATTAGGTAAGTATAGGTCATTTTAGAGCTAACTTAGGTAATTATGTCATTTTGGAGGATAATAAGCTAAGTATATGACATTTATGAGGTAACCAAGGTTATTATGCCATTTTTGCAACGAATAAGCTAATTATGTTATAAATGGACTAAATAAGCTAATTATGTCATTTTGGAGGATAATTAGCTATATAAGTATGTCTTTTTTGGGGAAAATAAGCTAATTATGTGGCATAATAGAGAAAACTTACCGGAGGTCAAGCATCGGGGTTTGTCGGGTTGTGCGATGGGGCTTTGGAGTTATGCTGCACCAAAGATCATTTGCAAAGTCTCGTTAGCATGATGACACTCAAATGTTAAGACTTGTAACTAATGACCATTCAAATGAAACTCACCGTTCCCGTTCTAGTAATGACCGGCATCGGCGGAGGGGTCTGACCGGTCTTCTCGCACATAGACTGCACATTTGGTTTTGACGAGTCAGTCATATAGGTTAGTAATGAAACGAACATATTACGTGCATGATTTGGCTAATATGCATAAGAAACTTACCACGAGGAGCTCGTACATGGCCCGGTGAGACGCATCATTCCGTGCCCTCTCCTCCTCCAACAACCTAGCCATCTTCTCCTCCGCCAGCCGTTCCCTCTCCGCCACCAGCCGGTCCCTCTCCTCCAGAAGCGCCTGGGTTGTCTCTCTCTCTTTATGAAGAGCAGCCTGCAACACCACTCCTCGTTAGCATTTTAATCATGGATGGACACACACACAATGTAATGGAGGAAAGATATCTGAGTCCGTATAACTTACCTCGATGGCGAGATCGACTGGCCGTGGACAAGGCCTTATCTCAAGACAGGAGCTTGTTTGGCGCGCCTTTATCTCCGGGAGAGTGCGAGGACAACGTATAAGTCCATCTCCAATGGCTATCGAGCCATGGGGCCTCCTGCCACCAGATATCATCACCAGCTCTGGATCAAAGGGATGCTGGCTCGGGTTAAAGTCCTCCCCTTTCCTCACCTTCCCCTCATCTCTGTACCTCACGAGCTTGTGGTGGGAGGAGATGTTGGTGAAGTTCTCTGGATTATCGATGCCAGCCTCAGAGAATGCCTTGACCTTCTTGTACGAGGCAGTATGGGCCATGGCATAGAGGTCATAAACCTCTAGCACCTCCGTGTTATTGTGTCCCGCCTAAAAGAGAGGAACAAAGTATTAGTAAAGGGCTCAAGCTAGCATGAAGAATGAATTGCATGAATCATGAAGCAAACCACATACCCAGTTCCGCCCGAACTGAAATAAGTTGGCGCTGCCTTGATGGTGTGGCACACCAACCATTTGGGCACACCGGTCCTTGGCATTGTCGTGGACGGCTCGCCAGCGGCCTGTGCACCACTCATCCACCAACGCCTCCCAACAATCCATCTTATCCGCACACCATCTCGGGGGCACCTAAGTTCGTAAAGAGAAATTTGAGCGCTACGCCTACGAATCAAATCAAGGAAACTAAGTACAATGCCTTAAGAATAGTTAATTACCTTCATGTACTGATCCTTCTTCAGAAACTTAGCCCAGCACGACGCCTTGTCCTGGTACCATGCTCGTCAGTGCGACGACGAACCACCTCAGCTCTGGTACGTTGGGCAGACTCACCATGAAATGTCCACACCGTATAATCAGGCGTAAAACCCCACTTCTGCAGGTGTTTACCCATTTCATCCTTTGTCCTCTTTTTAAAGTTGTTGCACCTAAGACAGGGGCACCAGGTTTTTCTCTGGCCATTTGCAAATGCGGCTTTCACAAACCCCTTGGTTTTTGTTAACCATTCAGTGGTCATGTCTTCCTGACTAGTGTGGCCGGTGTACATCCACGCGCGATCACTCATCTTTCCTAGCTACTGGACACACAAGAAATATATATAATTCAGCATATATATTCATCAGTTAATCAAGTTTGTCAGTTTTATTACGTCCATGCAACTTACACGCTAATAGGTAAAGATAGGTCCTAATCCCACCCGAGTATGTGTAGATTGGGTTTTCCCATGCTCTGCTCCGGATCCGACGCAAAATTTCGGCAGCTCCTCCCCGCTGTTCTCCTGATACACGTGTCGGCAATAAACAGAGAGGATGTGTACCCGGAGAACAACATGGAGGCACTGACGAAGTTCTGCATCGGATCCGGAGCAGAGCATATGGGAAAACGAACCCAATCTACACATACTTGGGCTGTCCATGGATAACGTTGGACAATTTGAAAGAATCACGGTTATAAATATGCAAATGCATGCATATTTATAACTATAATCCTTTCGAACGGGAGACGCATACTGGTCACGCATACTGATGATTTAATCTACCTATAGCTAGCAAGTTTCATCGGCACGAAGACCGGAACAGAGCAAATGAAGGTGGGAGGAGGAGATGTCATTTGTGCTCACCCACGAACGCAGGGGCGGAGCTCGTCGAACACCAGACCCTCGTAGCGAAGAAACAACTGCACATTTAAATCCAAAGATGAGTAACATAGCATTATTGTTTTTTCCGTCAACCTAACTAAATATTTACAACAGGATGCCATCGCGAAGTTGTAAAAAAAGATTCGCGCAGCTCGTTCCCCGCAACAACCCCTAACCTAAATAGTTATCAATTAGGGTTACGTCGACACCGAGGCACCCGCTAACCTAAACAGATGTCATTTATTGTTCCATCGACGCCGAGGCACCCCCTAACCTAAATAGCTGTAATTTAGGGTTTCATCGACGCCGAGGCACCCTCAACCTATATAGCTGTCATTTAGGGTTTCGTCGATGCCAAGGCACCCCCTAACCTAAATAGCCGTCATTTAGGGTTCCATCGACGCCGAGGTACCCCCTAACCGAAATAGCTGTCATTCAGGGTTCCATCGACGTCGAGGCACCCCTAACCTAAACAGCTGTCATTTATTGTTCCGTCGACGCCGAGGCACCCCTAACCTAAATAGCTGTAATTTAGGGTTTCATCGATGCCGAGGCACCCCTAACCTATATAGCTGTCATTTAGGGTTTCGTCGACGCCAAGGCACCCACTAACCTAAATAGCCGTCATTTAGGGTTCCATCGACGCCGAGGTACACCCTAACCGAAATAGCTGTCATTCAGGGTTCCGTCGACGTCGAGGCACCCCTAACCTAAATATCTTTCATTTAGTGTTCCGTCGATGCCGAGGCACCCACTAACCTAAATTCAGTTGTATGTCTAATTTTGGCATACAACTTCCGTTTCAACCTAGTTGCTTGTGCATCTTTAATACGCAACTTGTCCGATCCGATCTTGCTACATGTCTATTCTACATGGAATAGCAATGACATAGAAGAAATAGTGAGGGTAGCACCCAACTGATCATCTACTTTTGCAGAACACAGCACCACACATGCACGTGGTAATTTTCTGCTAATAGGACACTGCACCCACAGCCAAGTACAGGATTTAGCCATTGACTAGATCAAACACAGCAAGCCTCACTTAGGAACAACTAGAGCAGCAACATAGCATAACCAATTTAGCAAATCCAGGGGGTCATCTAGATAAACAGAGCCACCACATGTGCACCAGAACAATACAAGAGCAGCTACACACAGGAGCAGCCACTGACCAAACCCTAGAAAAATTACATAAATCCATCATAGAGAGCTCCAACTGGAGTTGATGCTCATCTACAATATCTAGCAGCAACTAGTAGAGCTCCACATCCAACTAAATCATGGCCAGGATCATGCAGTACAGAGATCAGAGGAGAAGGAGCATGCAGTAGAGAGATCAGAGGAGAAGGAGCTCACAATGGGGTGTTGTGGCCGAAGTAGAGAACCGTCGGGGGGCGGGGTAGAGGGCGGCGGGGCGGCCGGTGGCGGGGCGGGCTGGGCAGGGGGGCGGGCTGGGCAGAGGAGCGGGCTGGGCAGGGGCACGGTGGGGCGGCGGGGCAGTTGGGCGGCGGGGCGGGGGAGCGGCGGGGTGGGGCAGCGGCAGCGACGGGCGCGGCGGCGGCGACAGAGAGCGAGAGAGACAGAGAGGGGCGCGGGGGGGGGGGATGAGTGGGCGAGTGGGGGGTTTCGGGCGCGGGGTAGCCATTAAGGCATATTCATCTTCGCCGTCTGCTAGCAGACGGCATATTCCTCTTTGCCGCCTACTAGTAGACGGCATAGAGGCCTGCCGTTAGCCCTAAACGGTACCGCGCGGCGGGTGGGGCCCTCTATTCTTTGCCGTCTGCTATGTCTACTCTTTCTCGTCTGCTAGCAGACGGCAAAGAGTAGACAGACGTCAAAGAGTTGACCTAGCCAACGCCACTCTTCGGTGGGGCCCACCCTTCTCTTTGCCGTCTGCCATATTGCTCTTTGCCGTCAGCGAGCGGACGGCAAAGAAAGAACTGACGGCAAAGACTATCATTGCCATGAGTCCTTTCTTTGCCGTCAGCTGGCAGACGACAAAGAGACAGCAGACAGCAAATTATTTGATTCTAGTAGTGTTGGATTGGAGTTGGATCGAATTTGGTTTGGATCGTGTCATATTCGGAGTATGGATTATTTCCTTGATATGTTTTACTTTAGTAGTTATCATGCTGAATAATCCTGTTATAACATGGTAATTACTATTGCTAGATAGGTATGCTATGCCATGATAATTAATGTTGCCATGATAATTAATGTTGCTCTAATAACAAGTGCATGCTTGAATGCCATGGATTGCTTTGCTTGGTGTATATGTTGGTTTGATTGCTTGTGAGTACATTCAAAAGTACTCAGCGGCCTTCAATGTGGCCAGGTTCACCTAAGGATTCGACGTCCACTAGCGAGAAGCCAGAGTGTTTGCGGGCTAGAAGAGTAACCCAGTCAGATCCCTGTGGATTGGAGCCGCACCAAGACTCTGCTGCCCTAGATAGAGCTTTTCCGCTGCCATCACCCTTGTAAAATATATCATGTAAGACTGATATATCCATTAATAGAAATGTCTGTGTTCATGACTTGTTGTAAAAGCGCATGCCAGAGTGATTTCCTGGGCTGGTACGTGAGGTGACCGTCTGACTACAGTGGTATTCAGGCGGGGCGCCACAACGGATGGTATCATAGCCAGGCTGACTGTAGGTTACCCTAGCTGGATTTCATTGCCTCTTGATCAGTAGAAACCCCAGATGGATTTCAGCCATCGTTGCCAGACCGGCACAACTACTATTGATCATAAGGCAACCCCATAGGTTTTTGGCTCCATCAGATCCCAACTCTCGTGGCCTTTGCCTCCGGTGGGAAATGTCCGCACCAGGCAACGACCCGTGAGCCCTGAACCCCTAGGTAAACCAGATATCCCCACCTTGCTTGCTAACCATGGCATTTCTCTTCTTAACTCTAGTTTCCTTTGGGAAACGCCTATAAATTCCATCTTTTCCCCGGTAACCCTAGGATCGTCGACTAAGCCACTTTGGCTATGGTCGTGCGTCGAGTTTGATGTTCCCTAAGGAAGTAGTAGGAGCTTGACACCAATTGCTACCAGTAGCGTTGTGTGGTTTTGCTTCTAAATCCTTAGAGGTACATCGAGTGCGCTATACAAGTTATACTAGTGAATCTCCGGCCACATGTGTAAGGTCCGCAAAATTTGAGCTTTATTTCCTTGTGGTTTTTCGCGGTTCTTGCTTCTTGTGTCAATCCCGTTCTGCCGCTTTGACTGGATCCATCTGCAAGAGCTGTCAGGAAGACTAGCATACAACTTGGATAATACCCAATAATTCAAATTCAGTAAGAGTCAAGCCAAGCCAACTGCCCGATATTCAAAACATTATCACCGGATCTGTCAAAAATAAAGAATGGGTCAGAAGCAGACTCTGCGTGCCATAGTCAAGGCCAGAATATACATGAGAGAGTTTGCCTCGGAACAAAATCACACCTAAGGAACAGCCAGATGAGCTATCAGGAATGGACACCAGCAAGAGTAAATTATTCGGTCCTCGACACAAGGATTATTTCAGTCGGTGGGGTGAAGCTTGAGTCTCTTCTCAATGGACTCAAGAATCATTTATTTCCCACAAAAGACATATTTCAAGAATGTCAATGTGCCGAAAGCCACCATAAAATTTGGGCATGTTAATATAAATTTCAAAGCATATTCTGGAATTCACCGGTGTATATGCAAATTTTCGGGCACTGTGAACAAGGTTTGCAAGGAATATGGATGAGCTCACGGCTGCCCAGAATCAATGAGAATTCCAAACACCTGGAAGATCAGCTAAACCAAATGGACTCCTCCGTCAACTGCTCACTACCGGCAACACTTGGTTTGAATGCAAAGGGTATTCGGAATTAATTATCGACACAAAGTCTGAATCAGTCGTGCAACCTTTACAACAACAATGATCAGATCAGCAGAAGGACAAGCGGTGTGCACGACCAACGGAATATCTTCGGACAAGATATGGCCTATACCGAGTTTTGGCTCCGCTATGGGTGAATTTTGAATACTTCAGAAGGAAGCCAGAATCGGCCATAGGTCCGACTGCATATCACAGTGCAAGGCTTCTGGTACAAGGAACCCAACCTTCCTCCGCAAGCTACCAGAAGGAGCTTCTAACGCAAGACTCCCAATCTTCCTTAGCTAGCTATTGTGAAAAGCTTCCGGCATAAGGCACTCAACTTTCCGCAGTAAGTCACATGAGGGAAAGCTTTCGAGGTACGATACCCAGCCTTCTTCGGCACACCACCTTGGCAGAAGCTTCGGGCGTAAGGAAGTCAGCCTTCTTCAACACGCCATCGTGCCCACGACAGTCTTGTCAGAAGCCCGAACTAGTCCGGACACGCGTCCGCCTTAGAGCTCAATTGATTATGAAAGGATTTACCCTACCCTTGCATATGTTGTGAGCATGCAGTCCAGGGGAGCAGTTCATGCGAGCCACTCGTACACAGGAATGACTGTGTTCAGAGAAACATCGACCCCATAGTTCAAAGAAGAATATGAGCACAGCAATCCCTACGAGATATGCAAGAGTAAGTTATGAGTACAAGCCCAGCAAGCTGGATATGACCAACGAGCCGTGTTGGCAGGTCAGGACAGGTTCCCCAAAAATGAACCCCCAAGAACAATGAAGTTTCGGACAAACCACCTTCACGATGGTCAATAAAATAAGGCTTCACAGACAAGGTAATATTACCAATTCTTGTCAGACTCTTGCATATGCGGCCACAACAATGCAACCAGCATGCCATACTCATCATGAATATGGGCCAAGATAGGAGATTACCGTCTATGATTACTTTGTGATCGTTCCCGACATTTCAGTTGGGAACCTCCTGAGAACAAAGTCAGAATGCAAGAGACAGGAAGAAAGCATCCGTATAGAACCCATAGCCAGATTGAGCATTCTGACAAGGCAAAAAGAGAGCCACTCCTAGCCACTCCAGGCCATATGAGCACGTGAGTCCGGTACCCAGAAAGAATGTCTCGCCCTTGGCAGTCAGTATACGAAGTATCGCAATAAAACCCAAAGCAGCTAGTCCCAGGCCATGGAAACCAGACAATTTGTCGATACTCGGACCTACCCACCAACCCCAGCCAACAAACTACCAGCACAAAGGGTTTCCCTGACAGGAAAGAGAAGGATTCAATACAGCCGTCTGAAAAAGACAGCACCCGAGCCATCAAAAGAGGCAGTTAAAAGGTCAGTAAATAAATGAAGACAAGATAGCTGATGAATCCAAGTCGCACACAGGTAAGTCCCCTTCACTGGGAGGTAAGCCCGGCAATCTCGAGGATGAGATTTTCTTAAGGGGGGTAGGTTTGTGACACCCTGGTTTTCGCTCCGTGTTTTTTTCGCGGGATTTGGCTCCCGTCTTTTTTTTTGGTGTTATTGGATTTTCTCTTGCCTTTGGGTATACGAAGATGGTCATTTAGTCTTGCCTTCCCTATCCAACCAGAGATTCTCCCTAGTCCAACCTTGCCACCCAAGATATTTTTCTCAAGATTTTGCCACCGAAACCCTACTCTCCGATCTACCGGAAGGGAAACCCTAATTCCTTCCGCTACAAAGGAACCCCACTTCCTTTGATCTATTGCCTCCCAAACTTTTCCCAGTGATCATCCCACATCTATAAACCCTGGATATGCAAAAATATTGCCAAGTCATTTGCAATATTTTTCATTTAAAATTAATTCCTTTTTCTGCTGTTTAAAGGAATTAAATCCAGGAAAATATCTATCCATCTCCAAAGTTCATGAAAACTTGTGGAGATATTCTTTGTGATCATATTGAGCTCTCATAAAAATATTGGCAATAATTAAATAAGGGAAATTTCCTTTTCCTATTTAAAGCCAATATTGCATTTTAGGCACTTTCCAAAGGAACTACCATTTTGGTAGCGAGGAAAAATCCCAAATAATTTGTGGAGCTTCTCCTATCCATATATTCACCATTTCCATCAAGAACCTAAGTTCCCCAGTTTAAATTTTGAGCACATCTTCCAGTTCTTGTTTCTGGACCCATTTTGAGGTTGTGAAGCAACTATAATTTATATTGCTTCAAAAATCCTCAAATTAATCCAGGACCTCACATTCCCTATATGATGTGATTATAAAGAAATTCACATCATTTTATATAGCCATTTTCTCTCAAAAATTCCATCTAGTTTCTGTCTAGATTCAAGCTCTATGAAGGAAGTACCACTTTGGCATTTCCAAATGAGCTGAAATTTTTCCAGTACCTTCATATCTCCAAATCATCACCCTACACCAAAATTCAGTTAATTTTATCAAGCCAAATGAGTGCAGCTTCAAAGTCAAGTTTCTGGACCAAATTTGGCATTGCAAAGGAAGTATATGCAAACTTGGTCCAAATGGCCTCAAAGTTTACCAGCACCTACTCCTTCCTACCCTATCTCATTGTGACAAAGATCCAGCTCCATTTCTCCATCCATTTCTCCAGAAAATTCCAGCCAATTTTGCTGTCAGAACCTGTTTCTGCAAGTACCACTCACCTCAAAGCTACCTAGCTGGTTCTAGCCACTTCATTCACCTATTTGAGCAACGAGGGACGTGTTGGACAAGCTGTGGCAGGCAGGCGTGTGCCAGAGCAGCCGGTGTGCGTGGTGACCGCATGGGCTGCATGCAGGAATAGCGTTTTGTACGTCCACCGCGTCGGGCAGGACAACTCAGGCAGCCCCGCCGTGTCCTCGTGTGCCGACTGCGTCGCCGCCATCCGCGTGGCTATCCTCCCGTAACTTTCCCCTCCGGAGACTTCCTCCTCACGCCACGGCAGCCGCCGCCATGGCACTGTCCTCCTCGTGAAACCCCTCTGTCGCCTCCCCTCCACTGTCCTCTTCCTCCCTGAGTCCTCTCGAGCTTGCCAGCGCAACCCTGTCCTCACCCGCGCGTCAGGTCGGCACCAACCGGCGTTAGCCACCTCGCCGATGGCGCCAGGATGCCGATAAGCATTCCACGGCAGCCTGCCTATCCATCCCCGCCGTCCGGCTATATATAGCCGAGGCCGAGCCCTCCCCGAGCATCCAACGCATCCACGACATCCCCTCCCTCTCCTCTGTTCTTCCCCTGCCCGAAGGAGCTCGCCCCCGTGCCCAATTCCTCTCCTCTGTCTGCCATGGCCGCTCGGCCTAGCCTAAAATCCGGCCACCACAGCCCACCCCCGCCTCCACTACGGGTATCTATGAGCTCGCCGTGGAGCTCCACGTCCATCCCCACCATCCCCGTCAGCCCTCGTCTACCGGAGAGTCCACATCGCCCGAGCAGGCTGCTCTCTGCCGCCGCTCGCCACCACCCTCCTGGCAGTTTCCAGTATCCGCGCCGCCCACCGTTAGATGCGGCAGACGTCGGCGACCTCGCCCGAGCCGTCGCCTGGCCAGGAGGTTCACTGGAGCACCGGAATCACACCGGAGCCCGGGCTCGTCGCCGCGTCGGGAAGCAGAGGGGTAGGAGGAAGAAGGAGGAGAAGGAGGACAGAGAAGGTGGGGTGGGGCCCAGCTGTCGGTGACCGCAGCCCTGCCACGTCGGATTAAGTGGACGCGTAATCCCCGAAAGGCGCCTTCCCTTTTCGAAACTGCATCCTCGCGAGATGACCACCGGTCTAGCGCTGATGGGCCGGCCCAAGAGCAACAGTGATAGCTCGGTCAGATTCGGCCCAGGCAATAGTGCCATTTCTCTTTTTCCAGCCGAAATTTGGTCAGGGACTCGTTTGTGAATATTTCTTTTGCAGATTGGTCCCTGTCATTCAAAAGGCTATAACTTTTCCTCCGTAACTCTGATTCAAGTGAATCCAAAGCCCACGTCTTCAGTTCGTCGAGCCCGTTCCGATGGAATCATTTTCATAATGTTTTCACACTGTGAAAATGCCCATTTTGCCCCTGCCCTATATTCAGCCCCTCCGAGAGAGAATATTTTCCGGCGAATTTTTCTGCGAGGCGACCGCACTTCTTCCCGGAGTATTCCTTGACCCCCCAGGCAAGCCGACCATCTGACATATGCCGTAAAGCATTGCTCTGTGTTATTCTTGTGTGTTTAATTAATGATTAGGCCTGTACTAGAAATGATTAAACTCCTGCTAGTTTGAATTTGCTGTTTACATTACCTGCTAATGCTCATCATGTTATCGCACTAGTGACTCGTTGTAATGCATATGGAGATAGGTGGTTATGTTTTCATAGTGTTTGCATCATGCATTGCCATTGTTATTGCTATGATAAAGAATGTGACTTAATGATAACAACCTCCTCCGTCGGCTGGATCGAGTCATAGTGCCACCGAACAGAGCTCATCAAGTGCAACCACATTTGCCGGTATGGGACGGACCTGACTTAGTCTATTGTCTTGCCTCTTGTCGGTACCACCAAATAGGGAGGGTTATGCGTGTGTGCTGCCCTGATCAGGTAGACGATGGTAATCCTGTGAGCCCAGTTTGGTTATGTGCTCATGTCCCCATTTGGGACAGTTTTGTTTGGCCACGACGGTGGCAGGTGTCACGGGGTGACACAGGGGCCACCCAGGACATGACCCTGGGAGGGTATGATCGTCGGTGGGGCCGTAAGAGTGTCGGGCAATAGACAAGTTTTGTTGGAGTAGCACCGGTCCACCCGAATGGGAGCACGAGGCCAGGAGCTCCATAGTGTGGGTAAAGTGCGCAACCTATGCAGAGTGTAAATCTATTCGAATAGCCGTGTCCTCGGTCATGGGACACAGTTCGTACTAGGTCACACTATTTGGTCTGTGTCGAGTCTGGAGTAACAAACTGTATAATATTATTGCTAAGACTGAACCAGAGAATGGTAAGGTTTATCAGACTTGCATTACGGATGCATGGACATCAGATGATGTCAGGGGTATGAATGTTAGCCATGCGATGGCCATGAGATAAAGGTTCGGATGACCACGAGACTTGGATTGGAGTTGGATCGAATTTGGTTTGGATCGTGTCATATTCGGAGCATGGATTATTTCCTTGATATGTTTTACTTTAGTAGTTATCATGCTGAATAATCCTGTTATAACATGGTAATTACTATTGCTAGATAGGTATGCTATGCCATGATAATTAATGTTGCCATGATAATTAATGTTGCTCTAATAACAAGTGCATGCTTGAATGCCATGGATTGCTTTGCTTGGTGTATATGTTGGTTTGATTGCTTGCGAGTACATTCAAAAGTACTCAGCGGCCTTCAATGTGGCCAGGTTCACCTAAGGACTCGACGTCCACTAGCGAGAACCTGGAGTGTTCGCGGGCTAGAAGAGTAACCCAGTCAGATCCCTGTGGATTGGAGCCGCACCAAGACTTTGCTGCCCTCGATAGAGCTTTTCCGCTGCCATCACCCTTGTAAAATATATCATGTAAGACTGATATATGCATTAATAGAAATGTCTGTGTTCATGATACTTGTTGTAAAAGCGCATGCCAGAGTGATTTCCTGGGCTGGTATGTGCGGTGACCGTCTGACTACAATGGTATTCAGGCGGGGCGCCACACCTAGGGCTTCCGCTGCTACATTGGATAACGCTGTCAGGAGATCTTAATAACTAAGATTATTATATACAATACAAAGCACTTACCATGCGCCTCATGAGTGAACTTCTTCACCTGTTCCACCACGACCAAGGCAGTCTCCAAGCTCCCGTTTATCTGGGAAGGGGCCTCGGATAGCTGATTATTCCCCGCCCGAGCACTCTACCAAAAAATAACTTCTTCAGGTTAATATCAAGCCGAGCTACGGGCATTTTTGCCCATATCAAGCCTTAGGGGCTACTACCATGGTTGGCAGTGTTGTTTGTCTTTTAAACAAACGGCAAGATATAAGAAATCTTTGAGATAAAATGAGCTCGGGCTGGACCTTACCCATAACCCTTGCGACAAAACATCTAATGATTGATCAAATACTGTGTGGGTCACCCCGAGGTATGCGTACACCAAGCTGAGAGTGTTGAACTCCCGATCCGAGAAGGCCAGACTCCTTAGGGAGGTCTTTTGCCGCCGGTAATTCGCGGCACATTGGATCTTGGAAGGAGTAGCTGAGCTGGTCTCTCAGTCCTCGGGCTGGGGAACTTCGGTAGTGGCTCCCGAAGAAGGGCGTGCTTCTGCTTCCCTGTTTGAAGCCATCGTCCCCTCGGCCCTTGCACTAGCCGCCATGGAAGAAGAAGGCCGCCTGCGAATGATCAAAGGGGTCAGGGGCTGAGATGGCGTTTCTACAAAATATCGTAGTCACGGTCACCTGGTAATTGAGGGGGCACTTTTGCCTACCTCCATGACCTTGGCCTCTGCTCCTTCTGCTTCTTGCGGGTGGCTCCCTCAAGGGGCCGTCTTTCCGCGTGGGTGTTTCGAACGCCGTCCCTTTGGAGGAGAAGTCAGGCGACTAGGGGCTTGGGGACGAGGGGCTCGCTTTCGAGTAGAAGGAGAGGGCATTACCGATGAAGCTGGCCTCATCCCCTGCACCTCAGGGGTGACAACTATCTTTGAGCCATCAAGGCACTCCATATAAAATTTCCTCCCTTCGTAGATAAGGGCCAGGTCCTCATCCTCGTGAAAAAGGGGATATTCCGCTCGGCGGTGCGTTTCCGACTCAGGCGCCGGGCTGTTCAGAGCCTCCACCCGACGCCTCCATCTCTGTTCGAAACCAGTAAAAGATCGGTCAGATGGATTGGCTATTGAAAAACAACTCGGGTAGACAAAATAAAATGGGAAGACTTACTATATCGGTTGGATTGTAGTAGGGCAGCCCGTCCCAGAATTGTCGTCGGGCAAAGTGCTCCGCCGCTCCCTGGTAAATGCCGGCCATCACTGTCCCAAAGGCCGCTTGGTCAAAGAAGCTTTGCCGAATTGATCGGGAATAGTCTTCGGTTCCGTTGTATGCGCATAATGGGTGAGGGCGCAGCCAGAGTGGTTGGACTCTTCGGTCTATCGCCGTGGCCATTACGTCTATTATGGTAAGGCCGGTCCTTACCAATTGCTTCACCTTGGCGGCTAGCTCGGTCACCTCGGCACCATCTTCCTGGGCCATACCCTGTGGCCTCTAGCTGTATCGTCTCTTCGGGGGCTCTGAAGAGAAAGGGGGGAGCCCAGACCGAACTGGGTCTGGGAGGGGGGCGTCATCTATGTAGAACCACTCTATTGGCCAGACGTCTGTATCCTCCCGAGTTGTGCCCAATGGGTATTCTGTCCCTCGATTCGACAGACTTCGGCTGCTCCAACCTCGTAAAGCCTTTCGGCAGGAGAACAAGGAACTACACAAAAATACCTCCTCCATAGTCCAAAGTGCGCTTCGCACCCAAGATGCATCTCACATAGGGCGACATACCCCGCAATGTGCAAAATCGAGTTGGGGGTAAGGTGGTGGAGCTGCAACCCGTAGAACTCTAGCAGGCCTCGGAGGAACGGGTGAATTGGAAATCCTAAACCGCGTAGCAAGTAGGAAACGAAGCACACCCTTTCATCTTTTTGAGGGGAGGGGTAATTCTCTATGTGTACCTGCCCGTTGACGGATGTTAAGCCCGGGCAGGTCGCTGTCAGATCTAAATCTGGCAGGTATCCCTGTCTGGCCAAGCGCTCCAGTTGGAGGCGCAAGATGGCGCAACTACCCCAATCACCTCTGACAGGGCCGTGAGGGTGCCGCGAAGAACCTGCATCGCTCGCCATGGGAAGCCCTCAAGGTTGGACTTGGGAGGAAGGGGAGCACTTGCGCAGGTTGCTTGGAAAGAGGAGTTGAGATTTGTGATAAATCCGCACGCCTGACTCATGGATAAAAAGGGTGAGAGACCGACTCTTCGATGTTTCACCATAAACTAACTCGCTTCCCCGTAAACACAGCTCCCAAGGTCAGAGAGCAGAGTCCACGTGCGGCAGACCTGGGCCCACCCGGCGGGACTACCAATCTTTCCGAAGACTGCATGGAACTTGCCTGCCGAGCCGAAAACCCCGGAACCAAAGTTCAAGAACGCCGTCCTCGGCATCGGAGACCAGTTCAGGGGCTACTGATGGTGTCCTAGACTAGGGGCTACTAACCTAGTCGGCCCATATTCCTCGGGCTGGGCCAGTGGGCCCTCATTCTTATCAAGATGGACTCTGGAAAATACACGCGGGAGGAAAGATCAAGACTACATCTGCCGAAGACTTGACATATACTCCAAGACTCCTCCTTCTGCCTCCAGGCCAAGATACCGACCTTGTAACCTTAGATTCCCTACCTGGCATGTATACAAGCCAAAGGTTTTAGCCCTTAGGGGGATTTCAACACAATCCCATTCACCTAGCCCTAGAACTAGAACATGTCTCATGATCTCGAGGTAGATCAACTTTGTACTTGATACATCTCCATTGTTATAAACCAGAGCAGGACGTAGGGTTTTACCTCCATCAAGAGGGCCCGAACCTGGGTAAACATCGTCTCTTTGTTCCTGTTACCATCTGTCCGAGATCCACAGCTCGGGACCCCCTACCCCGAGGTCTGCCAGTTTTTACACCGACACCCCTCTCCCCTTCTTCCTCACTCCTACAGAAAACCCCTGCTCGCCTTCTTCCTCACTCCTATAGAAAACTCCAGCCCCCCTTAACTAGGCTCGTCTTTTGCTACTCTGCTCAAACCTGTGAGCTCGACATGGTGCCTGCAAGGAAAATGGAGTCAGTTGGACCCATTGTTAAGAATATGAGGCTCCCGCCAGCGGCGACGCCGGTTGAAGTTCCCGCACCCGGTAGCGTGGGGAGAAGCGGTGAGCCTCCCCCCTGGATCTGAGGAACCCAAAGAATCTCGGGTGGACCGCATCAGCGATCTCCCCGATGCCATCCTTGGGGAGATCATCTTGCTTCTCCCCAACAAGGATTGCTGCCGCACCGAAGTCCTCGCATCTCGGTGGCGCCCTCTATGGCGTGCCGCGCCTCTTAATCTCGACTGTCGTGGCCTATCTATGTTCAATGATTTTGTACTCCCCGAAGCCATCATCTCCTCCCACCAGGGCTCCATTCAATGCCTCTGCATCTCGGCATGCTACCTGTGCATGCCCTGCATGGTGGACGCCTGGTTGAAATCCCCTGAATTCGAAAAACTCCAGCTGCTTGAGTTGTGCTATTCCCACATAAATCACATACCACATTCCGAATGCCATGTACTTGTGCCCTCAGCATCGATGTCCATCTAGCGGTTTTCCTCATCTCTCCACACCGCCACCTTCGCCCTGTGCAAACTCCCAGACAATCTGGTACAAAAGCTTCGACTCCCACCTCTCAAAAAACTTTCACTTGTGGTGGTTCGTATATCGGAGGCCTCACTGCATAGCATCATCCGATCCAGTTGCCCTGCCCTGGAGTGCTTAGTGCTTCTTTTGACAGTTAAAATCAGTTGTCTCCGAATAAAGTCGCCTAACCTTGTAATAATTGGAATTTCTTTTGACATAGGGGAGCTCATCATCGAAGATGCCCCTTCACTTCAAAGGTTGATCCTTGATTCTTGTTATTCACCTTTGCAAATAACTGTCATCTCTGCGCCTAAACTAGAGACCTTGGGTGTAATTCATGATCTCTGTGATCATTTCAAGATGGTGTTTGGCTCCATAGTTATCCAGGTACTGTATATTACTCCCTCCGTCCCATAATATAAGAACGTTTTTCAAACTGTTTTAGCTTCAAAATGGGACAGAGGGAGTATCATCTACACTTTTGTAATCATAAGCTGCATTTTTCATATGTGCGCATAAGTTTTATATCATCTTGGAGTACACTTTTTGTACTAATATTATGTTCTATGCTCAATGAAGAGTTTGTCCATGGATAGCCTATCAGTGGTGCTGGATTCTGTCAAGATCTTATATATCAGTATTAATACTTTTGATCTGAACAAGATTATTGGCTTGTTGCGATGCTTTCCATGTCTGGAGAAGTTGTATATAAAGGTGATGATTTCACGCACATTGGAAGCCCATATATAGTGTACAAGAATTAACCGTTCAGTTGTTGCTCTTTCGACATACTCTTTTTTTAGACCTTAACTATTTTCAATCTTCATGTCTATTTAGGTAGCAGTACGGGGTACAAAAGGTAAAACCAATCGGTGGCATCGTAAGCACCGGGATTTTCTCAGTTCTCATGACATTCGTTTGAAGACAATAACGCTGGAAGGATATGTAGCCACCCATGCAAACAATAGATTTGTCACATTCTTCTTGCTGTATGCGAGGGCACTATTGTCCATGAGGCTTAAATTTATTAACAACGAAGTTTTGATGGATGGATATGTCGAAGAGCAAAAAAAGGAGTTTCAGGTGGACAAATGGGCTTCTGAACATGCCAGTCTTCTTTTTACATCATCTTGTGGTCATATTCCATTAAAGTTTACGAGCCGGGATGTTCATTTTATGGATCTGACCGATCCATTTGATTGTGACTGCTGAAAACACTGCTGCAGTTAGATGTTGTTGCCCTTTTCAATTTGGGTTTAGTCTAAACCTGATGAACAATTAACCCTCGTGCTTTTGTACAGTTTGTAAGCTGGAGTTAGATGTTGTTGCCCTTTTCAACTCGGCTGTGGCTGTCATATTTTCTTTGAAACAAGGCAAATGGCTTGTCATTTATTTAATTAAGAGAGAAATACTATAACCAATCCCAAGAAAGGGAAATAACATCACTCTCCCCGGCTCCTTGAGCTCATTGTGCATTACAGAACCCAAGTGCTTAGCGCCCGCCAGCAGCCACAAACTTATTTTGAGTTAGCACACCAAATGGGCTGTAATTAATTCCTAATAAGAAAGGTTGCATCGCCGTGACAGATTTGGATTCTGACATTTGGGACCCACAAGGAAAAAGCCTATCCAAGGTGGTGTCAACTTAGTTAACAAACGATTCTGCCTGCCAGCCATTGGATTGACATCCAACATCTGTCGTGTTTCTTCTATCTCTTGTCTTCTTCCTCCAGACGCCTAAACGAAACCACGCCATCGGTTCCGCCTGCTCCCGCCTCCCATGGCTGACTGCGCCTTCGCCCACGCATTGCCGCCCCAGCGTACCCTCAAACATTGACCAGTCCATCCCTCCACTCCCAAAAACGTCCTGTTATTCTCCGGCGACGTCAGCCCCAACCCGCACCCGCACCCGAACCAGTCAACCCTCATACTCCCCTCTACCCGCGAGTCTGCGACTACACTGGCGCATCTTCCACGGCTCATGTTCGTTTCCGTCCGAGGCCTTGCCGTCGTCCTCTGCCTTGGTTCTCTCGCCGCGGCGCCGCCGTCTGATGTTGTCAACATGGTCAACAACCGAGAGGAATCAGGAGATGACTGTACGTGGAGAGGATGACAGTAGGGACCCACAAGGGTCATTGCAGTACGCGAGTGCCTCCTTATTACAAGCCAAATAAAATGCTTCCTCCTTATGGTTTGACATCTGGGTCCCACACCACTTTCAACGTAGTCAATAAGCAAGAAAATTGCCCAACGAGCGGCTGACACCAGGGACCCAGCAGCTCACGCAGTTGTTTTTTTGTTTTTGAGACGGAGCAGGGTATCAACTGGGCTGTGCGAGGGCTGTAGCCCGTCTAGCCCAGGCTTTTATTTTCTGTTTACCACATGACCAGCCCAGTTGTTTTTTTCACTTTTTGAAAATGGCTAGCCCAGTTCTATTATTTTTTGCAGAATACCCAACTGAAGCTTACTTGCTTTTCTCAGCCCTGCTGGGCTGCAAAATTTTCAAGACGAGGAGGGATGTATTCGGGGATTGCCCAGAAAATGGACTATAAGTAATAAGAAATGGACTATAAATTTTAAAAACAACACAGCAAACCGGTAATTAGTTTCAAATTACGTTTTTTTAAGATTTCGATATTTTAAATTTCATTGATTTTTTTGCGGTGAATTTTTTAACCGTGGCCAGAATATGGGCTGTAATGCTAACAAAAAGAACATGGGCTTCAAAAAAATCCTTAAGAATTAGCAAATGGGCTGTAAATTATTAAAAAAATTGGCAAATGGGTTGTATGCTGTTTGCCACAGATTAGGAGGCTGACTTGTGGGCCTACTATATTGACGCGTACGCAGGGCTTTGTGAACTTACTCAACAAATGATTCTAGCGGCAGTGACCATTGGATAACATCCAACGGTTGTGCTGCTTCTTCAATCTCTGATCTTCTTACTCCAACCGCCCAAACCAGCGCCAGCGGGACCGCCTGCTCCCGCCTCCCATGGCCGGCTGTGCTTCCACGCAGGCCTCACCGCCCCCTCCTACTCCCACTGCTGGGCAGGCCATCCCTCTACTCACCCACACCTCCTGTTATTCTCCGGCGACATAGGCCTCACACCGCAGCCGAACTAGTCAACCCTCCTACTCCCCTCAGCGTGGGCATCCACTGTTGTGGCTTCGCCGGCTCCGGGTCGTCCCCTTCATGGGCCTCGCCGTCGTCCACCCCGTTGGTGCTCTCGGCGCGGCGTGGTTAACGTGGTCAACAAATGACAGCCATCAGAAGAGGGATGTACGTGGAGAGGCTGACAGTAGGGACCCACATGGTCCATGGCCGCACGCAAGCAAGTGCCTCTTTATTACGGAAAAAAAATGAATCCTCCCCCTGACCGCTGGGACCCACCAGCTGTAGCTTCGCACGGAAGGAAGTGCCTTATTATTACGCGGAAAAAAACATTTCTCCCCATGACAACTGGGACCCACCAGATCTGGCGGTTGACTTGTGGGCCTACTAAGTTGACGCGTACGCAGGGCTTTGTCAACTTAGTCAACAAACGATTCTAGTAGTAGTGACCGTTGGATGTTAATCCAACGGCCATGCTGCTTCTTCAATCTCTAATCTTCTAACTCCAGCCGGCCAAACCAACGGCGGCGGGACCGCCTGTTCTTGCCCCCCGTGGCTGGCTGTGCTGCCGCGCAGGCCTCACCGCCCCACCCTACTCCCACCGTTGGCCAGGCCTTTCCTCTACTCACCCATGCTACTTGTAGTCTGCGTTGGTATTTCCCCGAAGAGGAGAGGATGATGCAGTACAGTAGAGATAAGTATTTCCCTCAGTTAAGAACCAAGGTTATCAATCTAGTAGGAGAACCAAGCAAAATTTCGTTAAAACGCACCTGCACACACAAGAGCAAACACTCGCACCCAACGCAAATAAGAGGGTTGTCAATCCTCTTAGCGGTTACTTGCAAGGATTAAATCTTATAGAGGTAAATAGCTAAACTAAAATACTAATAAAAATAAAAGTAAATAAATTGCAGCAAGGTATTTTTGGGTTTTTAATATGATAAAGATAGACCCGGGGACCATAGTTTTCACTAGAGGCTTCTCTCTTGAGCACATAAACATACGGTGGGTAAACAAATTACGGTTGGGCAATTGATAGAAAAGTAAATAATTATGATGGATTCATGGCAATGATCATGTATATAGGCATCACGTCCGAGACAAGTAGACCGACTCCTGCCTGCATCTACTACTGTTACTCCACCCATCGACCGCTATTCAGCATGCATCTAGGGTATTAAGTATGAAACAGCGTAACGCCTTAAGCAAGATGACATGATGTAGAGAAGCAAATTCAAGCAATATGAATAAACCCCATCTTTTTATCCTTAATGGCAACAATACAAATACGTTTTATGTCCCTTTCTATCACTGGAATTGAGCACCGCAAGATTGAACCCATCACAAAGCACCTCTCCCATTGCAAGATAAATCAATCTAGTAGGCCAAACTAAACCGATAGATCGGAGAGAAATACAAAGCTATAACAATCATGCATAAAAGAGTTTAGAGATGACTCAAATATTTCTCATGAATAATCTGATCATAAACTCACAATTCATCGGATCCCAACAAACACACCGCAAAAGAAGATTACATCGGATAGAACTCCAAGAACATCGAGGAGAACATTGTATTGAAGATCAAAGAGAGAGAAGAAGCCACCTAGCTACTAGCTATGGACCCGTAGGTCTGTGGTAAACTACTCACACATCATCAGAAGGGCAGCAAGGTTGATGTAGAAGCCCTCCGTGATCGATTCCCCCTCTGGCAGAGTACCGGAAAAGGCCTCCAGATGGGATCGTGGAAGAAAAGAGGCTTGCGGCGGCGGAAAGGATTTTTCTTCTAGCTCTCTGGGGTTTCCCAATATTTGTGAATTTATAGAAGTGGAATTAGGTCAAACGGAGTCACGTAGGCCCCACAAGGCAGCACGGCGCGCCCCCCTGAGGCGTGCCCTAGTGCCTTGTGAAGCCCCTGTGGGGCTTCTGGCCTTCTCCCGAAGCTTCCCAGGTCTCTTTTGTCCAGAAAATAATCTCCAAAAAGTTTCGTCGCATTTGGACTTCATTTGGTACTGTTTCTCTAAAAAGCCAAAAACAAGCAGAAAACAGCAACAGGCACTGGGCACTAGGTTAATAGGTTAGTCCCAAAAAATGATATATAATTGCTTATAAAAACATCCAAGATTTATACTATAATAGCATGGAACAATAAAAAATTATAGATACGTTGGAGACGTATCAACCCACATCCCCTGTTATTCTCCGGCGACGGCAGCCTCACACCGCAGCCGAACCAGTCAACCCACGTACTCCCCTCCGCGGTGGCATCCTCTGCCGTGTCTTCCCCGGCTCCGCGTAGTTCCCTTCCTAGGACTCGCCGTCGTCCACCGCCTTGGTGCTCTCGGCGCGGTGTGGTCAACTTGGTCAATGAACGACAACCAGCGGAAAAGGAATGTACGCGGTGAGGCTGACAGCTGGACCCACCAGCTACATCTTCGGACGCAAGGAAGTGCCTCCTTATTACGCGCAAAAAAATGATTCCTCCCCCCTGACAGCTGGGACCCAATAGCTATGTCTTCGCATGCAAGGAAGCGCCTCCTTATCCTCCCTGATAGCTGGGACCCACCCGGTCGAAGCGTACGTAGCGTTGTCTGTCTGGTCGCGTACGTGTACGTACATACTGGTCGATCGGTCTCTCTGCAACTATGAACCGTGGGCGTGTAAGGAGCGGCACGTGTCGTAGTAGAGCCCCCGACGTAGCAGTTCAGGCAGCCCCATCTAAATCATGTACACGTACGTATAGCCACATGGCAAAAAATACAGGCACGTCCGTACATACGAGCAGGGTCTCGAACGCGTACTTGCGCATACGTACGGCCAGGGCTCGTGTACATGGAGAGAGGCAACGGACGGCAGCAACGCCCTCCTGTTCATCGTCCGCCAACCGGCTGGGTCGGAACAGAGGAAACATAGTCGTGTTCATCGGGAGCCAAGCGACTGGGTCGGAACGCATCCTGTTCGTCGGGAGCCAACCGGCTTGGACGAAACAGCCGTAACGGGGTCTTGTTCATCGACTTGGGGTCTGGCGTACCGCAAAACGGAGGAAACGGCCTTCTGTTCGAGCACCTACGGTCGAAACGGGGTCCTGTTCATCGGCTGGGGGTCTGGCATACCGCAAAACGGAGGAAACGGACTTCTCTTCGAGTGCCTACGGTCGAAACAGGGTCCTGTTGATCGGGAGGGCTCTGGCGTACCGCAAAACGGAGGAAAACAGACTTCTCCCCAACTGCCTATGATCGAAACAGGGGTCCTATTCATCGGGAGGGGTGTGGCGTACCACAAAACGGGACTCCACGGGCTACTGTTCATCCACGGTCGTCCTCCCTCCAGCCTCCACCAGCTACTGTTCATCCACCGTCGACTTCCTCCAGCCTCCACCGGCTACTGTTCATCCAGCCTCCACAGGGTCCTTTTCATCCACCCCCAACCGGCTGGGGTATGGCGTACCGCGGCACGGCCTCCTCAGGGTCCTGTTCATCCAGCGCCAACCGCCTACACGGACGGGGTCCTGTTCATCCAACCCCCACCGGCTGGGGTGGGGCGTACGAGCGGGCGGCAGCAACGGGAACTGTTCATCCACAGCCAACCAACCAGCTCGATCGATGCGTCTCGACTCGTGTCTACGTGTATCGCACGCGCGGCAGCAACGGGCACTGTTCATTGAGAGGCAACCCAACACAGGCTGGCTACGTCTCACACCGGGGCTCGATCGGCTTCAGTAAGCAGCGAGAAGGATCGATCGGGTTCAGTTAGCAGCGAAGGGATCGCTCGGGTTCAGTTAGTAGCGAAGGGATCGCCCGGGTTCAGTTAGCAGTGAAGGGATCACTCGGCTTCAGTACGCAGTGGGATCGATCGCTCGGGTTCAGTACGTGTAGTAGTGGGAGAGGGATCGATCGATCGCTCGGGTTCAGTAAGCGGATGCCTCGCTCGGGTTCAGTTAGCGAATGCCTCGCACACGCGCGCGCGTACGAGAGAGAAATGCACAAACCACACTGCATCGCTCGGCCCCGACCACCCACCGTAACCGGGAACTCCCCGAAAATCTCCTCGCCCTCACTTCTACCACTTTTTTTACGTCGTGGATGGCCCAAAGAATGTCATGCGGGTGCGTCTCCGGCCCGCCCAGGACGAAAAGCCCATTTTCTATCAGAATTTTTTGTCATAGCAGTAGGAGCCCACCACATCTATGATGATACGTGTTTTTGTCACAATTATTGTTATAGAAGTGTCACGACCATGACATAAAAAGTTTTTGTTCGGGCCATAATGTCACGGATGTGTCTTTTTTTTGTAGTGATGCCGTCTACCATGCCGGCCAAGTATGCGCGGTCACCACTGGCGGAACCTGCTTTGTGTGGGATCCTACAACATACGGTTAGTGCATCATAACCAGTGCCTCGACCGATCATATCTGTTCCGCATACGATTTCTTTCATGAACTAAGTACTAATACTAATTTGTCGTGAAATTTAGGCACACATGCTCCACTGAGGTCCATCCGGCCTCCTCCAGTTTTGAGCATCGGACCTGTACTAGAAACGTTCTTTCGAAACCTCGTGCCCGACACGGACGAGCACCCCAACAGTCTGTTTCTTGTGATTACGGGCGGGTTCATAACAACACAAGAGGTAGAGTTTCAGCATGAAGATCGAACCGTCCGTTTGTACACAACACTTATTTGCCGGGTGCTACACATCGAAGGATTGGATGGAAATCTTGAAGGTGCACGGTGGCACCACTTTTGGTACATGGGTCCGCGATCTATGTTCATTGGACATAGCTATCCGCTGATGATAGAGATGCCTCGTTCGGATCATGATGAAAATAGCCTCCCATTCTTGAAGTGAGGGTGTGTTTTCACAGCTCGTAGCCGCAGTAGGACCGTGGAACATTGCCTCCCAGAGTTGTGCCAGTACAGCGTAGACGGACCTCCTACGCTGGGTGTGCACCTGAAGAGCTGCGAAGAAGAAGGGCATGAGCACCCGGTCTGGCTTTCATGCCTCAGTATCTAAAACACCTATCAACTGATTGCAGGAAGGTGCTAGATGCGCAAGCAAGTGCTGGCTTGAAACTGAGAAACAATACGAGCTGTACTGGTTCGGTGCCGGATACGTGGAAAGAAAAGAGAAGAAGATGTTGGAGGAGAAGCAAAAGAAAGAGCACAGAGCTAAGCATCAGAAGCAATTCGAAGAGTGGTTCACTAGGAAAAAGGCCAGTAAAGACCTAGCGAGTTAGACTAGATTAAGACATGTTTCACATTATGTTGTGGTTAGTAGGACCAAAAATGAGTGAATAAAGTGGGTTTGTCTACATCTATTGTACTGTCTGCTCTTATTTCAATGGTCGCCTGCATCTACACTAGAAAGCATAATAACATACAGATGAAAGTAAAATTATCCTGGGTGCAAATCATAACTGAGTTTTCAGACAACATCGGGTGCTAGCTTGACAAATTCAGAATTCTAGACATAATGAAATCACTTCAACTATAAACTTCAGACTTGTTGACAGCATCATATAGCATCACCTAGCCATGGGCATGGAAGGATTAGGAGAGTCGCTACTCCAAAGTGACAACATCTATAATTGGAGTAGGCTCTACAAATCCATCGGGTCTGCTGTAACAATGCAAGTCAACCATCTGAAATGCCTTGTATTCTTCGATCATCTTCCGAACTGTGGAACCATTGGTTAGTTCAGCCATCATCATCCTGCCCCCTGTGTTCAACCTGAACCACCCACCTGAGCTCATCCTCATCCTGCACCTTGACTTGAACATCCTCCTATAACTTGAGCTGAACCAATTCTTGCCACTAAACTTCCACATGATCCTGTGACTTGACTTCACCCTGCTTTGATAGTAGATAAAATCATTTCGGCCTAACCCATGCTGCACTAATTGTACCTTCAAATTGTCAATAGTGATTAAGTCTTCCTGCCATGGCTTAGGTGCTGGTTGACAGAAGGATGCTTTCTGCAAAATGAACCTAACCATCCAGAGCTTATCGATCTGCAAAACAGACAATATAAGCATTTAATCAACTTTTAGATTCAGAGTATGGAAAAGAAAATATAAACATTTGATCAACTCACACCCAAAGACGAGCTTCATGATTCATCTCAACACACAAAAAACACAAACCCTTGAGGCAGATCGGAAGAGGGCCCTAACAGATATTCTAAAACATTAAGACCATGGACTAACACGTACTCACAGAGTTCATGATTCTCTTGACAAACAATAAAAACTTGCCCTTGAGGCAGATCGAAGGGGGACGACGGAGAAGACAAAAATACCTGCTTGGTCGATGAAGATGGGAACAAGCTCCTACGGGCAGAGGGTTTGGCGACGTCCTTCATGCTAGGGACTGGTGACATCCTTCCTTCCTTCGTCGATGGATTTGGATTGTTAGGGGAAGAAGCTCAGGAGGTCAGGTTGGGAGGGGAAGAAGATAAGGCGGGAAGAAAATGGGGGTTTTGCGAGCGAATAGGGATGGGTCGATGCAGGGCAAACGTATTTAAAGAGAACAAACGCGCCTATCAGTCTGGCGAGGAATAGGAGCAGTTAAGTTGGAGAATCTGACTGGTGTGTCACGCCAAACAGCGAGACTATTTTAGTAAACGTGAAGCTTACACAATTTATCAGATGGTCTGCCCGGCATCAAAGAAGTCAGATACTCTAGCTAGCATGACGCGTCAGCCGGTTTGGCGGGTCAACAGGACTATGGACGCATCCAGATAAAAAGTCAGACGCTCCGGTATCGTAATTATAAATGCCTAGGAAAAAGGCTTGTCACCATTATAGAACGCCTAACTGTATGGCGTAACATAAAAACCATATAGGCGCCTTTCCATCCAGTGCGTCAGGGCGATGCCATGCTGGCGGCGTGACCGACGACCGTGGACCGTGACCGGTCAAAGTCGCCTTCACGGGCGGCGCGGTAGCATGCAAATTAGGCGCCAATGTGCCCGGCACGAATAGAGGAGTCAGGCGAAGAAATAAGTTTTTTGGGGGGGGGGGGGGGTCAGTGGGCGACATAAGGACCTCCGGGGGTCATTTAGTAAAAATAATACAAATATGGAACCCTAGCCCTAGCCTCCTCAATTTCCGCGCTCCTCCAGCCTCCAGCCGCCACCTCCCACCTCCTCTTCGAAATCCGGCGCGCCCCAACCCTCCTCCACCAGTTGTCACACCGCCAGCTGCCAAGCCGCCACCTGCGCCGCCAGCCCCAACCACTCCAGTTTCGCCACGACGCCCCAACCAACCTCCCAACCGCTACGGCCCGCAAATCCCATCCGGGGCCCGCCCAGGCCCGAAGCACCGCCGCCCGTACGCCGCGCCCAAGCTCCCGGGCACCTCGCTCAATCTGGATCGGGGAGGCCTCTTGAGCTCCTCCCGCCCGACCACCTCCTCCGCGCCTCCTCGTCCGTCCGCTAGAGCGCCGTTTCCGGCGACCACCTCCAACAGGCCAACCTCGTCCTCGCCATCTCTCCTCTTTCCCTTCCCTTCCGCTGTCTTCTCTCTAATCTCTCTCCCTCTCTTATTCGTCGCCGGTTGTCCTCGCGGTGCCCTGCAGCCTCTGCATTGCCTCGGACCCCCTCGCCATCACCCATGTTAGGGCCATGTCCCCGACCGTCGCCAGCTTCCAGCGCGCGGCCATGGCCTCAAGCTCCTCCAACCAGATCCGGCCGCCGCTGTCCTCTCTGCACCCCCGCCACCAAGTCCCTCGCCTCCTCGCCGGAGTCCCGTGCCAAGCCGTTGTCCCCTGCCTCGCCGGAAGCCGCCGCGACCGGCTCCAGCCTCTGCATCGAGCAGAGGAGGACGAGCGCCTCGCTCGAACCGTTCCGACCCAGCCCATCGCCACCGAGCCGGCCTCAGGGCCTGGTGAGCGCCATCTGCCTATTCTCGGCCCTGTGCATGTTTGGTTATCATACGCCCAGTGCACTGTTAGCCCAGTAGCTTCAGATTCGGCCTTGCTCCTGTTTTTTCAGTCGTTGCGATTTTGCTAATTACCATGGAACTGTTGTTTCAAAGAAAAACCCTCCATGTTCATGCATTTAATAACTCCACAGCCGTGCATCGGATTAAAATGAATTATATATGTAGAATGCTTAGAATTTCATGTAGATTAATAATATCCAACTTTCATCCATGTTAAACATGCTTAAAATTGCTGTTTGCATTAATTTGCATAAATAACTTGCTAAAATGGTTTATTTCATAACTAAATAACCGTTGCTCCAAATTAAATGAACTATATATGTAAATGGTTTAGAAAAATGTGTAGATTAACATGGTGCACTTACTTTTGCTGTTTAACAACATTAAAATTGTGTTTTAGGCAGAACAGTACCAATTCGAAATTTGCATATGGGCATTTTTCGGAATGGTTTTGTGTTGTTTCCGGCCTCATTTAAATTACCTAGATAGATAGTTTACATATGCTTCATCTCTTGCCATGTTTAACAACATTTAATATTGTTGAGTACCTAAACGAGAGTGAACTACGTAATTGTTGTGGAGTTTCATCAATATGCAACTCGTTGCATATTGATCTTCACTTAAAGTGTAGAATTTGATTGTTGCATTTTGCCATGCCATGCCTCATTAAATTGGGCATGCAGCATAATTGATTGTGCATCCTGCCAAGTTTATGCTTGTGTGTTTACCATGTTAAGTGCTTCTTTCTGGTTGTGCTTCTTCTCGATAGTCCGGTTACATTGCGAAGTGTGAGGATTCGTTCGACTACGCTTGTTCGACTACTTCATGGATTCGATCTTCTTCCTAACGGGATTTCAGACAAGATGACCATTACCTTGGATATCACTATTATCTTTGCTTGCTAGTTGTCTCGACTCTATCGCTATGTCTCGCTACCTACCACTTGTTTGTCAGCCTCCCAAAATGCCATGATACAACCTCTAACCTTCCACCATCCCAGCAAACCGTTGTTTGCCTATGTTACCGCTTTGCTCAGCCCTTCTTATAGCGTTGCTAGTTGCAGGTGCAGTTGCAGGTTGTTCCATGTTGGGACATGGATATCATGGGATATCACAATATCTCTTATTTAATTAATGGATCTATATACTTGGTTGTGTGTGGAAGGCTCGGCCTTTTGCTTGCTGTTTTGTTCCACTCATGCCGCCCTAGTTTCCGTAATATGGGTGTTATGTTCCTTGATGAGCGTTCCTAACATGTTCGGGGTTTATGGCCCCCCTTGACAGTTCGCTTTGAATAAAACTCTTCCAGCAAGGCCCAACATTGGTTTTACCATTTGCCTAATAACAACTAAAACATGCATAGGGACTTTCCGGACCCCGAGGATAATTAATCAACAACCCCGGGCCAGTGCTCCTCATGAGTGTTGGTCCCAAATAGAGTCATTTGCGGCTTCCCCAGGGAAACTCGGGTCTCAGTTGCTGTACGTTGTGCTCATCCGATCGTGGCCTGATTTCGAGATACGCGCGGCTCCAATCGGGGTGTCGGCACATCGGTAGGTCTTGTTGGTTTTGTTTTACCATTGTCGAAATGTCTTGTGCACCGGGATCCCGAGGATACTTCGGGCTATCCCGAGGTTGAGCGGGCTATCTTAAGGTTGAGGTCTTCCCACCGCTGCTTGTGAGAGTTTATGATGGAGTAAGTTGGAACACCCCTACAGGTTTACATCTTTCAGAAAGCCGTGCCCGCGGTTATGAGGCGACTTGGAAATTAATAACCTCCGGTTGTGGAGAACTTGACACAAAATCTTATTAAAATACAACAACCACGTGGGTAACCGTGATTGTCTCTTTTCGAGGGAGTTCGGGAAGAGAACACGGTGGGGTTATGTTTGACTCATAAGTAGGTGTTCAGGATCACTTCTTAATCATTACTAGCTTGTGCCCGATTATGCGTAGTTGCTCTTCTTACTCTTGAACTCGTAAGTTAGCCACCATACAATGCTTAGTGCTTGCTGCAACCTCACCACTTAATCATTCCATACCCATTAAGCATTGCTAGTCTTGATACCCATGGTAATGGGATTGTTGAGTCCTCGTGGCTCACTGATTACTACAACAACAGGTGCAGGTACTGGTAAAGCGATGTTTTGACATGAGCGCGATGCATGGTTGCTTTTGGAGTTCATCTTCTGCTTCTTCTTCTTTGTCGATCATAGGATGGGTTCCCGGTTGGCAGCCTGGGACTAATAGGGTGGACGTCGTTCTTTTTTTGTTTGATTTCATCCGTAGTCAGACCCTGCTCTTCTGTATTTTGATTGCTATGTATGGATGTATTCATGATGTAGCTTGTGGAGAGTGTAACCCTTTATCTGGTATTCTCATCTGTTCAGTACATGGTATGATGTAACGATATCCACCTTGCGAAGCGTCTCCGATATGCGCTTCTATCCTTAGCGGGACTTCCGAGTTCCTTGAGGATAGGACCCTATATTGGGCGTTACAAGTTGGTATCAGAGCCTCTACCGACCGCAGGAGCCCCCTTGATTGATCGAACTTGGCCGTGTCGAGTCTAGAGGAAAAACTATTTTCATTCTAGCTATATATCGGAGAGTAGGAATTCTTTTTACTCCTTATCCCCTTAGTCGCTCTGTTGAGGAATTGTGACATAGGTGTTTTGATTCTACTACTCTTCTCACTCAAATTATTTTTGGGTCACGCGGGTACTTTGGAATCGTTATGTTATCATTGTGACGGGAACTCTGTTCTTGGTGCCTCCTGACATTTAGGGGTTGTGGCAGTGTCCCAGGGAGTTGAGCTCCAAGGTTTTCGCGTCACATTCGCTATCATTTCAGTTCCTGAATACCAGAGGACGCCGACATCGAAAAATGCTTCTATATTTGTTTGTGTTGAGAGGAGTCTGACGCCACCTAGTACTGGGGAAGGAGATCAGATGTATTGCCGTGGCTAGTATAGCAGATGTTTTTTCGAAGGTCTGAGGTACACGAGTTTCCGAAGTTCTTGGTTATGTGTTGATGGAGGCGGTACATTTGGAGCGTAGAATTCTGCTAGGAGTTGTGTGATGTTTTTTGCTCCTTGTATTCGTTGGACCGGATTGCATAACCGAAAATTTTGGGAGTTCCTAGGTGGGAATTCAAGTAGTTACCGAGGAAATCTTTTCAACAAATGCATGATATGAGATTGGGGTTCAACGTCTAGTGGTTCGCCTGTCCACAGTTGTTTTTACAGAGGTGCTCGTTGCGTCTTAAAGAATCCTTGTAGCTTCGCTACGATTCGGGGATGCTTTGTAGTCTCGTACACTACCTTGTACGGATGGCCAATGTAAGATCGAGCCCGTGTGGGCCCCACCACGAAAATTTTGGGCGAAATCTCTGTCATGGTTTGTTTCCGGCTTATTCTGCAAGCCAAATCCTTTGTTTGGTTGGCCTGTGGTATTCGAGTTGTTTCGAAGTCAAGTGTTGATTCCATAGCTTTCCTAAGCGGTGTTCTCATATTTCTATGGGATTGCTAATCCTTCATGTAAATTCTTTTTAACCGACGTGCTTCCCTTCAAGTTAATCCGATCCTTTCAACATTTGCAAGATCAATTCTCAGCTTTCTCAAACGGTGTTCGTTTCACACGTTCAAAGTTGTCTTTATTTTTCCCACCCTCCCACCCTTTTCTTCGCGGAGTCAAAATTCTCAAATCAAGTATCCATTTTATTCATGAGAAGTCTCTCCATTCTTTTCCTTCAATGTTCTTATCCGGTGATTTTTGTGAAGATGCTCAGGAGCTACAAGTTAATCATTCTTCGTTCTCGTTTTTCTTCTCTGGTGAATTCAGTTCAAGTTTTTGATGTTGGTCATATCTTTTTCTTTTCTTGTAATGCATTCCATGTTGGAAATTCTTATTCAAGCCTCTCTTGTTTATTCACCTCTCTCTATTTCTTCTCCGGAGTGCTGAAGATATCTCAGAAGATTCGTGTTTACATTCAAGATCCGTTCAATCTAATTCGAGGTTGTTACCTCATTCAATCCATTTAAATCAACCGGTGCAAATCTCTCTTTCAAGCAATTGCTTCAACGGTGTTTCTTTTGAGTGGGCCCATAACCCATAGGTCTTTTCCCAGGATCTTACCTGGCTCCTCTAATTTTTCCCGAAGTTATTCTCAAATTCTTTCAAAGTTTGACATAAGAATGGATTCCATCAGTCATATGCCTCTCCAAGATCGCTTTCAAATTCTTATCATTTGGCCCAACCTATCTATTCTTCATTGATCCAGAGTATCTCAAAAATTCTCCATGGTGGTTCTCGTCGTAATTCTCAGCATTTGAAGACCGAAGAAGAGTTTCTCTTAAATCTTGTCTGTTCTCTTGAAGATTTATGGTTCTAGCTTCACGCCATCCTCTCAAATTGCTTCGATCGTGCGAAATTCTTTTCGTACCCAACCAAAGATTTTCATGAGTTCTTTCCAATTTTGATTCTCCGAAGGCCTTCATTCCCGAAGATATATTAATTTTCAACATTCATCCCTCATTCCCTAATTCTTCCGACGCATCGTTCAATTATTCTCTAATCAACTCATTGTGACACCCTGGTTTTTGGCAACTTTTTCTTTTCAAAATCTTTCTGGCTTTATTTGCAATTTGGATGGATTTTGAATCTTCTCAGTTGACTTTGGACTTATGAATTTCGCTCATTGATCCAAAGCCCTCCTCATCTTGCCACAATCTTGTCACACACCTTCTGGATCAAATTCTAATTCTTCATCTTTCCCAAATATTCATTTTCTTCCTTTGGGAAAATCTGTCATCACTATGGGTTACAAAGCAACCTATAGTTCTGGTGATCAGAAAAATCCCAAATTAATCCCACCCCTTCTTGTCATCATCTATTCCCACAATCTTCAAAAACATTTCATGGTCCAGTACACAATTTTGTCCAGAAAACTCAATTTGTCTTCTGGACAGTACTGGTCCTTTGTGAAGTAACTCATATTTTCCCAACTCAGAAAATTCCCAAATAATTCCCTGAGATACTAGGGAACCTATCCTTCCACAATATCCAAAAATATCATCCTGCCCAGTACAAATTTTTACCAGCAATATTCTGCCAAGTTTCTGTTCAATTGGAACCTCTGTGAAGGAAGTGCCAGCTAGAGGAATCCAATTGAGCTGAAATTTTTATGACATCTTCTATCCACCAAATAACCCTCCTACACCAATTTTCAGCTCCAGCAAATCAGCCAGATGAGTGCTACAAGCTCATATTTCTTCTGGTCTAGTAACCACACTTGTACATGAACTATATTCAAATCTTGATGAAATTTCCTCAAACTTGGCCAGCTCATAGTCCTTCCAAGATAGATCATCCCAGACATCCCCACTGGCTCCATCTCCAGCTCACCTCTCCTCTAGATCCCTCTCAAGTTTTCTGTCAGAAACTGTAGCTGAAGCTACACTTCGCATCAGAGTGAATCTAGTCGAACCAGAGGAATAGGGGGACAAAGTGATCGAGGGTCGACGTGCTGGACAAGAAACGCCAGGCTCGCGTGGCCTCTAGACACCAATGCCCGTGGTGAGCACGGCAGTGGCATGCCAAACCACGCGCTCTGCACCGTGCCCGTGTCTGACTAGTCGCGTCCGACTGCCTCGCGTCGCCGTAGCTTGCCTCAGTGCGCTGAATAGCTCCTCTCCGTCCACCTGGCCGCCCTGGATCCTTCCCCTCGCCGGAGAAGCTCTCGCCGGCCGCCACGCGCGCGGGCACTGTGGCACCCGTGCGGCCACAGTGGCCCGGTCGCCCGTCGTCTTCCTCCCGCTAGCCGCCACTGCTGCATTTACTCCACTGAGCTCTCCAGTCACTTCGCCCTACGTTGCGACGGCCAGCCGCCGTCCTTGCGCCGGCGACGTGGCCCGAGCCCCGCCCGTTCTCGAAGCCTCTCCTCCTCCTATAAATAGGCCTCCCCGGCCTCTCCCCGCTCCTCACCCCACCTCCTCCACCTCCTAATCGAGCTCCCGAGCCCCGAGCCAAGGCCGAGAGGCCCTCTGGCCTCGCTTCTCGCCGGAGATCCACCGCCACCCGAGCCCAACCTCCTCGCCGTTCCACTCCTCCCCGCACTCCATCGACTGCTCGAGCAAGCTCAGCTCACTCCACTGACCCCGCCCAAGCTCTTGCCCGACTGAATCCTTGCCGGAATCGCCGTCTCCGGCGACGCCCGAATGCCACCGCCGCCGGAGAGGAAGGGGACGACCTCGTCCGGCCACCCCACGTCACGCTACGGGTACGTACGTGTGCACCTCCGAGCGCTCGATCCATTCCCGTAGTCGCCGGACCTCGCCACCGTCTGTATCGCCGGCGACCATCGCTGGAGTGCCGCCGCTCTTTGTTTCCCTCCTCCCCCTTTTAAATCTGACAGCAGGGCCCATTCGTCAGCGGCACGCCGAAGCGGTAAGTGGAGACGCCCGGGCAAAGTACGCCTTCGACGTGGCCCCCTGTGGATTTTCTGATTTTCTGTTTTAATTCAAATTTTGACCAGGAACTTTGACCAGCCATAACTTTTTATCCATAAGTCCAAATCAATTGATTCTTTTTGCTCTGGGTTTGTCTTGATCTCCTCTATTTTCTGGAAAAATTTGGTATTTTTCCCATACTCACAGAATTTCTGGTGAACTGAACAGTAATATGTGACATTTTCCTTTGCACTTTTAAAATATTTTCAGAAGGAGATTCTTTTGGTTTTGAAGCCCAGGAGTTTGTGGACAACCCAACAGAGCAAGGCAAGCCATGTCATCCATTGCATGAATCATTTCAATAGTGTTGGTTATTTGATTGAATTATATGCATTATTTTTAATATGTGATAATTCATAGTAAATTAATTGGATGCATAGCTACTACCTTGTTAATTTACTTTCAATTAAAATCCATGCGTGATAAATGCTTGTCAACACTAAACCTAATTGGTTGATCTAGTGTCACCTATCCGGACTTCTCCGTGCAACCACATTTGCCGGTATGGGATGGCCTTGACTTGGTCTGGCCTTGTGCTCTTTTATCGGTACCACCACACTAGGGAGGGTTATGCATGCGTGCTGCCCTGATCAGGTAGACGACGATAATCCTGTGAGCCCAGTTGAGTTATTTTGCCGGCGTCCCCGTTTGGGACAGTTAGTGGCCACGACGGTGGAAGGTGTCATGGGGTGACACAGGGGGCACCCAGGACATGACCCTGGGAAGGTACGATTGTTAGTGGTACGATAGAGGAGTCACGGGTCAGGCAGGTTTCGTTGGAGCAGCACCGGTCCACCCGAATGGGAGCACGAGGCCAGGAGCTCCATAGTGTGGGTAAAGTGCGCAACCTCTGCAGAGTGTAAGAATCTATTCAAATAGCCGCGTCCACGGTATTGGACAGTCCGTACTAGGCCACAGGGTGATCAATCGTAATACTGATAATAATGATGGAAGAACTTGTCTTATGTTTGGAAGTGCTCAGTGGTTTATGAGCATTCCGAGGGTTGTGGGACAACCCAGACGAGAGTAAGTTGGTGACAGTAAGCAACCCAGTATTTAATATGTTAATTGCCATGCTATTGTTTGCTGCATTGTTTTGGTTGCCATGAGCTTGCGAGTACATTCCAAGTAATCACCTGGCGTATCATGCCAGATGCAGGAGAAGCCGAGGATGGAGGTCCCGATGGTTCGTGCTACGCTAACTAGGCCGTGTCCACAGCAGTGTCCCTGTGGATGGAGTTTTCCGCGCTATGTTCCGCTACGCCATAGTTCTATCCAGTAGTATCGAGGCCCTGCTATGTTCCAAAAATAATGTAGATATTGTCACAGCACCTGTAGTGCTTTTGGCCTCGCTATCGATGTAAATTATGAGCTTGTACTCGAGATATTTCAATAAAGTTCAGTTCTGTTCTGTTCCAAGTTGTTGTGTGTTTCCAGAAGACATGATCTCTGGGTTGGAAACACTGGTAAACCGGTTCTCTGAGCCGGGGTGCCACACTCGTCATCTCTTCATTCTCTTGTATCTAAATTCTCTCAAGTATCTTCATTCGTTTTTTAATTCTTCCTGGCGATTCATTTTTTTTTCTCTCTTTCATTTTCAATTCTTATGGTGGTTCGTTCAAGATTCCTGTTCCTTTGTTATCATATCAATTCATTCGTTCTTTCCAAAAATCCTACCGGTGATCCGTTGAGTTTGCGCTATGTCTCTCTTCAATCTTTTCAAGAAGAATAAGTGGCATTCCAATCCGTTGTTTGTCATCAATTTAATTTGACGAGGATAAGCATAACGTAATTCTTATTCTTGCTTCATCGAGGAGATTGAATTCTTTCTTCCGGAGTTTGTTCATGTTGAATGAATTCTCGGTTCCAATTTGTTGATATTTCTTTTCCGGAGTTCAAAGTTTTCTCGGTTGTCTCGTCATGAAGCTCCATCTAAATCATCGCAAGGCTTCATCTTATTCTTTTCAACGTTCATTTCTATAATCCTTTTGTTTATCGGAGTTCTTCATGGTGGTTCATCAAGGATTCCTTTCATTCTTGAAGTATTCTTCAAGATTCCTTTCTCGAAGCTAAGATCCCCCAAGCTATACTCTGGAAAAAACATGGTGTTCAACACATGTTTTGTTTTGAGGAGCTAAAGCATGTTTCATCTTCCATTCCGATGTGCAAATCCTTTCTACCATGTCTTTTGAGGTGGTGTTATGTCATTCTTGATAAATTCCCTTTGTGGTTTATGATTCACAAGTTGTCAGGAATGAGATATGTTAAACCCATCATTTTCTCTTCACCCAGGAGATATTTTAACCCATCAATCTCTTCATTAGAGTTATCTTGGTATAGATTTCACCTAAAGCCTTTCCGAAGGATTGTTGCTATTGTGGTGTTTATCAATGATCCAAGTTTCTCCTTCTCTTCTTGGTGAAAGAGGTTTTCACCTCTTCAAGATCTCAAGTAATCAATTGTTTCCGTTAGTGGTAGGTTGAACCTCAAATTTTTGATGTTTTCCATAAGGCCATTGGAAGCATATCTTTCGCTTGTTGATTCTTTCAACAACTCCATTCAAGCCTTCTCATAAGGTTGTTCTTCAAGTTCTTTGTGGTAGAAGATGTTACTCTTCTCTTCGTTCTTCCATTCTTTCATTTGTTCCGGAGGCATTGTGTTGTTTCTCCCGTCAAGTATCATTCCATCTTGTCAAATTCATGCTAATTCCTTCCATTTTCAACCGGACTGTTGCCCAAATTCTTTCTTCCTTGTTCCTTGTCCATCTCCTTTCATCCGGAGTGGTTTCAAAATCTTTCTTGTTCCTTGTGTTCTTTCATCTCTTTGCAACCTCCAAGGTTCTTTGGTTTCACTCGTTTGTCAAACAAGCACCTTAGTTTTACCTCTTCCTCTTTCTCTTCCTCTTCTCATTCTTAGATCTCGGGGCCAGATCTCTTTTAAGTGGGGGAGTGTTGTGACAGCCCAAGACCGATGCTCCAGATGCCTCCCATTATATTTCGTTATCGCCGCATTATTATTTCTTTGTTGCATTCATCATGGCATCATTCGCATTGCATCAGCACTCCATTGCCGTCATTTTTTTTTAAACTTGCATCCGTTTGTAGTTGCCTCTTCTCCCCGTTGTCTTAGTTGTTCGTTCTGAGGCCAACCACACTTGCACGCGCCCGTGGCAACATTAAAATATTGTTTCCTAAGTGGGAATAAAATGTTCTCGGAATGGGTTGAAAGTTGGCATGCGGTCTTGTTTTATTATAGGTAGACCGCCTGCCAAATTTCGTCGCATTCGGAAGTCGTTTGATAGCCCAACCATTAAAATATAGCGGCACTTTAGCCGGTCAAATCATCAGACGTTTCCATATTGAAACTGTTGTCAGGCCGCCCAACTCCCTCTCATCTCAGCCTATGGCCTCTCTACACAGCCACAACCAGCCCACCTAGCCCCTCTCCGATCGGAACCGTCCGATCGAGATCGGAGGGCTCCAAAACCACCAAAAACCTAAAACCCTAGCTACCCTGCTATAAAAGGAAGTCCCCTCCTCCAAATATGGAACCCTAGCCCTAGCCTCCTCAATTTCCGCGCTCCTCCAGCCTCCAGCCGCCACCTCCCACCTCCTCGAAATCCGGCGCGCCCCAACCCTCCTCCACCACTTGTCGCGCCACCAACCGCCAAGCCGCCACCAGCGCCGCCAGCCCCAGCCACTCAAGTGTCGCCACGTCACCCCAACCAACCTCCCAGCGGCCGCGGCCCACGAAGCCCATCCAGGGCCTGCCCGGGCCCGAAGCATCGCCGCCCGTACGCCGCGCCCAAGCTCCCGGTCACCTCCCGCCCGACCACCTCCTCCGCGCCTCCTCGTTCGGCCGCCGGAGCGCCGTCGCCGGCGACCACCTACAGCAGGCCAACCTCGTCCTCACCATCTCTCCTCTTTCCCTTCCCTTTCGTTTTCTTCTCTGCTAGGAAACGAATGGAGCCCCGATGCCCGAGCCGCCATGGACGCCAGGTCCCAAGGTCCCCGCCGCCCGTGTTCGTCGTCGGTCGTCCTCACGGTGCCCTGCAGCCTCCACATTGCCTCAGACCCCCTCGCCGTCGCCCGTGTTGGCGCCATGTCCCCGACCGTCGCCAGCTTCCAACGCGCGGCCATAGCCTCAAGCTCCTCCAACCAGAACCGGCCGCCTCTGTCCTCCCTGACCCCCGCCACCAAGTCCCTCGCCTCCTCGTCGGAGTCCAGCGCCAAGCCGCTGTCCCCTGCCTCGCCGGAAGCCGCCGCGACCGGCTCCACCCTCTGCATCGACCAGAGAAGGACGAGTGCCTCGCTCGAACCGTTCCGACCCAGCCCATCGCCACTGAGCCGGCCTCAAGGCCTGGTGAGCGCCATCTGCCTATTCTACGCCCTATGCATGTTTGGTTATCCTGCGCCCAGTGCACTCTTAGCCCAGTAGCTTCAGATTCGGCCTTGTTCCTGTTTTTTCAGTCGTTACGATTTTGCTAATTACCATGGAACTGCTGTTTTACAGAAAAACCCTCCATGTTCATGCATTTAATTACTCCACAACCGTGCATCGGATTAAAATGAATTATATATGTAGAATGCTTAGAATTTCATGTAGATTAATAATATCCAACTTTCATCCATGTTAAACATGCTTAAAATTGCTGTTTGCATTAATTTTCATAAATAACTTGCTAAAATGGTTTATTTCACAACTAAATAACCATAGCTCCAAATTAAATGAACTATATATGTAAATGGTCTAGAAAAATGTGTAGATTAACATGGTGCACTTAATTTTGCTGTTTAACAACATTAAAATTGTGTTTTAGGCAGAACAGTACCAAATTCGAAATTTGCATGTGGGGATTTTCCGGAATTGTATGTGTTGTTTCCAGCCTCATTTAAATTGCCTAGATAGATAGTTTACATATGCTTCATCTCTTGCCATGTTTAACAACATTTAATATTGTTGAGTTCCTAAATGAGAGTCAACTAAATAATTGTTGTGGAGTTTCGTCAATATGCAACTCGTTGCATATTGATCTTCGCTTAAAGTGTAGTATTTGATTGTTGCATTTTGCCATGCCATGCCTCATTAAATTGGACATGCATCATGCCATGTTTATGCTTGTGTGTTTACCATGTTGATTGCTTCTTTCCGGTTGTGCTTCTTCTCGATAGTCCGGTTATGTTGCGAAGTGTGAGGATTCATTCGACTACGCTTGTTCGACTACTTCATGGATTCGATCTTCTTCCTAACGGGATTTCAGGCAAGATGACCATCGTCTCGAATAGCATGGGATCACTATTTATAACGCGCGGACTACAAGGGGTGCCCCCCTCTCGGCCCAGCCGGATACACCCATGCAACCTGACCCGATGACTGGCATTAGTCCATGGCCATGGAACCCTCATCATGGCCCCTCTATGTGGTGTGCACTCGGACAGGGGTTAGCAACTTACTAAGCCATACTCCCCTCATGGAAAGACAAGTGGTAGCATGAATTTAAGCTAGGCATGATGGAACAAGACTCGATCTAGGTCGACTCGGGAGGTGTTATTATTATGACTGGCATGCTTCACATGCCACAGTGACACCATCGTGTCATGATGTGACCAGTGCCCACCAGCACGACAAAGGCAGGAGGTACACCCCCTGACTCCTCACAATTTCTTCCAAGTTAGAAAGATTTTTGTATGCATGAAATGCACAAAATGATATGACCATGCATGCACTTGTTATCCACAACATATCTGATGATGTTTCGAACTTATGCAAACATGCATGCAAACACCATATCCCAAGTACAAAAATTCTTGCCTTCATCGAAGTAGGCAGAAGGTGATCCCTCGAAATTTTCGGCAAATTTTCCCTTCTCGTTTTCTATAAAATGAAAATTCAAATTCCAATCAAAATTTTGTAATGGTACAAAAATTTGGCTCAAAATATTTTGAAATAAATACTAAAAAAACTAGAGTGAAAAAGAAAATTTTCAGAAAAGGAATCAATTGATAATGATTTGTGGTTAAAAAGTTACAAAGGTTTTAAAACTAGGGACCTCTCTGTAAATAAAATAACTACTACTGGGTCCCTGCTGTAAAAACAGAAAGCGCCCCGGGCAGAAATATGTCTTCCAGTGCGGAAAACATAAAGAGGCAGAGGACGCTTTCGAGATAACAGAAAAAGAAGAAAAGACTGACGGGTGGGGTCCACCCGTCAGGTTTGAATTTCAAACGCGCTTCGCGCGCGAGAACAGAGAGGTTGCGGCGGTCACCAGCGGCGATCACCGGCGTTTTAGGGGGCGGCGATGGTTGGGATGTGCTCGGGGAAGTATTCCACGTCGGTGGGTGGTGGAGTTGGTCGCCGGCGAGCACCACAGCGACGGCGGGGTCAACGCCGGCGAACGGCGACGTCGGGTGGTGATGGATCTCGTCGGGGAGGGCTCCGGTCATCAAATTGACAAGCGGAATCGGTGAGTAGGTGCACTAGGAGGCTACTGACGACGTGACGCGACGTTTGTGGGGACGTTTGAGGGGTGGAGGTGGATGAACGACGACGCGACGTTCGCGGGGACAGTGGCGGATCGGGTGGCCGGAGTCGGGGAAGAAGACCTCCCCGAGGTCGTCCGACTCCTCTGGGGGTCGATTGGGAGTGTGTGGAGGTGGTGCGAGTACTGAACGGAGCTCGAGGGCTCCTTTTATAGGCGAGACAAAGGTGGCGAAGCGAGGCAGATCGCGGCGGAGTAATTCTGGCCGGCGAGGTAGGTTTGGGCAGCGGGCGCGGTCGGTGGGTGATCAGTGAGGTTGGTGGAGATCTCTCGAAGTGCCAGCATAACGTCCTCGAGCTCTACCGCCTTATCCCGAAGCCGAGCTCCGGTATGGCCATGGCGGGCGGCGAGCGGCTCCGGCGACTGACAGGCAGGCGCGGGGTGGTTTGGACGGTGCGTCAACGCCGCGGAGGAGGGCGACGCGTGCCAGGTAGGTGGAGGGATGGAGCTGGTCGGCCGGGCTGATCCTCTCGGCTGCCGTGGCTGAGGGCAGCGGCCGTTGCACCGGCCTGCTACTGTTCTGTCGGCAGCGAGACACTGGCGAGGGGGTCCCGTGGCAATGTATTGATGGCAAGCAGAGGTGCGGATGAGGGAGAGGTGGAGTGAAGTGCACCGCACGGCATCGATTCCCTCCTCTCTGAACCTCACTATATTTCCTGAATTTTTTTACCGTGAGCTACAGTGCACATGAGGTGTATGATGAAATGCTAGATGTCCCTAGGCATTTTTGGAATTTTTGAGAATTTTTGCGGTGAGGTACTGATGCATAATAGAGAGGCTGGCAAAATTTCAGAATTTTTGGAGTAATTAAAATTATGTATTGAGCAGGGAATTTGAATCTGGTCCAAATTTCAATTGAATGAAATTTGAAAATTTTGAACTGTGGAACAGAATGTTTTTGGTGAAATGGAGTGTGGGTACTGTCAAGTAGTTGGGATAATTTTTGTGGGTGCAGAAGAGCTTGGAAAAATATAGTTCCTTTGTAAATCAAAGGAACTAGGAATAAATGAAATTCAAAATTTGGAATTTGCTAAATATGATAAAAATATTTTTGTGGAGAGGAGAAGTGTTGGGTACTGTCCTAGGGTGTGAGGATGACTTGGATGATAATTTTAAAGTGGCAGAATAATTTTTGTGAGAATATCTAAGTGTTTGAAAAGAATGAAAAGAACCATTTCATTGAAATAATTTATTTATTCAAAAACTTTTCTAAAAGGAAATTTATTTTTGATCCTTCAAAAATATTTACTCAAATAAGAAACCATCAACTCACAACCATTTTTAAAAATTTTGAAACCCAAATGAAAATTAAAAAATGGCTTTCAAAACAAAATAAGAAGAAATAGAGCCATAGTGATTCAAATCATTTTTCTTTTTAAAGAAAAGATTTTTGAAAATCAAAAGGGAATATTTTTGGGGTGTTACAACACCTACCCCCCTTAAGAAAAATCTCGTCCCCGAGATTTCAGCTGTCCCTCAAGTAGGTACGGGTACTCAGTCCTTAGGTGATCCTCTCTTTCCCATGTTGCCTCTTCTTTGGTGTGATTACTCCACTGAACCTTGTAAAACTTTATCACATTCCGACGGGTCCTCCATTCTGACTCTTCCAAAAAAATTATAGGACGTTCCTTATATGTAAGGTCTGGTTGGATATCCAGGTTTTGATGTTGGACTTGTTTGTCCGGATTACTGACACATCTCCTCAGCTGTGACACGTGAAACACATCATGAACATCTAACAATTCTGCTGGTAGCTCCAGTTGGTAGGCAACCTTGCCTCTCCTTGCAATTATTCTGAATGGTCCAATAAATCGTGGTGCTAGTTTTCCTTTGACTTTAAATCTCTGTAGTCCTCTCATTGGGGATACCCTGAGATACACATATTCGTCGGGTTCAAAACTGATATGTCTGTGTTTCTTGTCATAATAGCTCTTCTGATGGCTCTGAGCTGCCTTCAGACTGTCCCGGATAATTTTTACTTTTGTTTCTACTTCCTTGAGAACCTCCGGGCCGAAGATTCGACTATCTCCGATTTCAGACCAATTGAGTGGGGTACGGCACCTTCGTCCGTATAGGGCTTCGAAGGGTGACATTTTTAGACTGGCTTGATAACTGTTGTTATATGAAAATTCCGCATATGGCAAACTATCCTCCCAGCTAACTCCATAGTTAAGGACACAAGCTCTCATCATGTCTTCCAATATCTGATTTATCCATTCAGTCTGCCCTCCTGTCTGTGGGTGATATGCTGTACTGAATACCAGTTGAGTTCCTAAGGCTTGCTGCAAGTGATCCCAAAATCTAGAGACAAACTGAGTGCCTCTATCAGAGACTATGGTCTTGGGTACTCCATGTAAGCAAACAATTTAGGAGAGGTATAACTTAGCAAGCTTCTATGTTGAATATGTTGTTTTTACCGGAATGAAATGTGCCACCTTGGTTAATAAATCTGTGATAACCCACATAGCATCATTCCCGTGTCGTGACCTAGGTAATTCGACAATAAAATCCATTCCTATCTCATCCCATTTCCATTCAGGCACTCTGAGTGGCTGCAACAATCCTGCTGGCCTGTGGTGTTCTACTTTTATACGCTGACAAGAGTCACAACGTGCCACATATACGGCTATATCCCTTTTCATCCCGTGCCACCAAATTTTTTCATGAAGATCCTTGTACATCTTGGTTCCCCCTGGGTGAATGGAGTATGGAGTAGTATGGGCTTCTGCCAAAATCTGTTGCTTTAGCTCTTCCTTATTGGGTATGCATAGCCTTTTCCCGTACGATAGGATTCCCTGATTATCAATGGTAAATTTGGATGCCTTGCCTGAATTTACTTTCCTTTTAATTCCCTCGATACTGGGGTGTCCTTTCTGGGCTTCTTCATGTGATCTTCCAGTGTTGGTTTTACTTCTAGGCGGGCAATAGTTCCTTCCATGACTAGAACTAGGTTAAGTTTGGCGAATTATCGGTTGAACTCATGCTGTGAGAATTGCACACTGTCATTGTCGGTGCATGGATTGTGGCTGAGGGCGTCTGCCACAACATTTGCTTTACCAGGATGGTAGCGAATTCCCACATCATAATCCTTAATTAGCTAAAGCCAGCGACGCTGTCGTAGGTTTAGCTCTGGCTGGGTGAAGATATACTTAAGACTTTTATGATCCGTGTATATCTCACATCGATTACCAAGGAGGTAATGTCGCCATTCCTTGAGTGCATGTATAACAGCTGCTAGTTCCAAGTCATGGGTAGGATAATTTTCTTCGTCTCGTCGTAGTTGCCTTGAAGCATATGCTACGACCTTTCCTTCTTGCATTAATACACATCCAAGGCCTTTCCTGGAAGCGTCACAGTATATTTCAAAATTCTTGGGCACATCTGGCATGGTCAGAACATGTGCTGTTGTTAACCTCTTTTCCAATTCTTGGAAACTTTTCTCACATGCTTCGGTCCATTCAAACTTTTTATCCGTTTTGAGTAACTGAGTCATGGGTTTGGCTATGGTGGAGAAGCCTTCAATAAACTGTCAATAGTAGCCAGCCAAACCAAGAAAACTCCTGATCTCAGTCATGTTCGTGGGTTGCTTCCATCCTAAGACATCCTTTACTTTACTTGGGTCCACTGCTATCCCATCCTTTGTCAGTACATGACCCAGAAAACCAACTTCTCATAACCAAAATTCACACTTATTGAATTTGGCATATAGTTGATTTTTCCGTAATTCTTCTAGAACTATCCGAAGATGTTGTTCATGTTCTTCTGGCGTCTTGGAATAAATAAGTATGTCATCAATGAACACAACCACGAATTTGTCCAAATATTTCATGAAAACATTGTTCATGAGATGTACAAAATAACCAGGAGCGTTGGTCAATCCGAAAGGCATCACAGTGAACTCATATAAACCGTATCTGGTAGTAAAGGCGGTCTTGGATATGTCTAATGATCGGATTCTTAACTGATGGTAGCCTGATCTCAAGTCTATTTTTGAGAAAACCTTGGCTTCTACCAGTTGGTCGAACAAGTCGTTGATCCTGGGGAGTGGATATTTATTTTTGATGGTAACCATATTAAGTGCCCTGTAATCAATACATAACCTTAGGGTACCATCCTTTTTTTTGGCAAATAAAATCGGTGATCCCCATGGTGATGAGCTGGGTCGGACATAACCCTTTTCCAATAATTCCTTAATTTGTTTCTTCAGCTCAACCAACTCTGTCGGAGCCATTCGATAAGGCTTCTTGCAAATGGGTGCCGTTCCAGGTGCTAGTTCAATAACAAATTCAATTTCATGATCTGGTGGCATGCCTGGTAGGTCCTCAGGAAATACATCGGGGTATTCGCATACCACAGGAACCTTGCTTAATTCTGTCATGTCCACTTGATTTAACTTTCCTTGTGAGGTAGAAATTCCCCTTGTACCAAACTTTACTGTCTTCCCTTAACAATTGGTGAGAGTCACTGTACGATTGTAGCAGTCTATAAATCCTTTATTTGTGGTCAACCAGTCCATTCCCAGAATAACATCCAGATCAACTGCTTCCAATACAATAAGATTTGCTAGGAACTTCATTCCTTATATTTCAATGTTCACATCCTGGCAGTACCATTGTGTGCTTTGCTTTGATCCCGGGGACTGAATAACCATTGAATTTTTCAAAGGCGAAAAAGAAAATTGATTCTTCGAGGCAAATCTTTTAGAGATGCACGAATGGGAAGCTCCAGAATCAAATAAAACTGTAGCATTAACGGTGTTGACAGGAAACATACCAAACACGATGTCCGGTGCATTCTATGCTTCCTCAAATGTCACGTGGTTAACCTGCCCCTTTCTGTGATTGTTGTTGGTATTGAGGTTGTTGTGTCGCGGAGCTGCATTAGTACCGTGGCCATTGTTGTTGGGTTTGGGGGCATTATTCCCCTGTTTTGGGCTTTTCTTAGCATAATGCCCCTCAGCTCCACGGGCATAATAGGTGATGCCAGGACGGAATATTGTTTCCTTGGCCCTGTTGTTGAAGGTACTGCGGTTTTGTTGCGGTCGTGGTGTTGGAATCGCTGATCGAGGTGCCACAGGCCTCTAAAATTCATTTCGGGGCCTGTTGTTACGAACATGTACTGACTGATTCATGCGGCGCTTGCGAATCTCATTGATGTTGCGGTGCTCATTTTCCAGAATAATAACCTTGTCTACCAGTGTCTTGAAATCTAGAAAAGTATGGACTACCAGTTGGCACTTTAAGGATGGAACAAGCCCGTCAAGGAATTTCTCCATTCTTTTGCTTTCTGTCATATATTCATCATTGGCATACCGGGCAAGCTGAGTAAACTGGTCGAGGTACTGAGTTACCATTGTGCCCCATTGCTTGAGATCCTCAAATTCTCTTTTCTTCAATTTCATGATGCCGTTGGGAATATGTGCTCCCCGGAAGCTTTCCTTGAATTGCTCCCAGGTGATGTCTTCTCCATTGGGATGCGTGTGGCGTAGATTTTCCCACCATGATGCTGCTATTCCAGAAAAATAATGCAGAGCATATAGCATTTTTTTCATGGTCCGTACACTAGGCTATGACTAATTTTCTTTCAATATCACGCAGCCAGTCATCTGCCTCCAGAGGTTTGTCTGTGTGAGAAAAGACAGTCGGATTGGTCCTCTGAAGTTCAGATAATTTTGATCTGGGTTGATGCTGTCCTTGGTGATTTCCCATGTTTATCAAATGCTGCATCATTTCCTGGTACTGTTGCTGACTTTGTTCATACAAACGACATACTTGTGAAAATGCTGAATCATTGCTTTGCTGGCTTGTCTGTCCTGGTGCGAAGTTATTTCCCATCTATGCAAAGTTGTCCTCTGGTGGACTGGGCATAGAACGAGTCCAGGGACGATGCATTTTCTTTCTGGGGTATTTGAGTAAACACCAATGAGGAAAGAAATTATAAAGGAAGAAAATAAATTTTAAAAGACTAAAAATAATGCCCCCCCCCCAAAACATAAGTACATAAAAGTAGCGAGTTATATTATACATGTAGGATTTAATTATACATGCAAGATTTAATTATACATGCATGATCTAATTATACAATACTCTCATCGTAGCCGTGATGCTAACATGACTGCTTATTTAGACTTGTGCACTTCTCCATCCTCTTAGCATGTTGCGATCCAAGGTCTACTACTCGCCATCTTACAAAGAAGAAAAGAAATAGAAAATAAATATTTTACAGCTACACTCTCATAAAAGGTGACTGCGGTGCTGATGTCTAGTCTGCTATCACGGAGTGTCTGGAATGTCGTAGGCCCTACTGAGGGTAAGTCCCAGACGGGGTGCTGAAGACTCGACCTCCTCATCCTCGGGTATAGTCTCTAGTCAGGCAGTTGTCGATGTCATGCATGCTCGCGGTGGTACTGTGCTCGTAGGCGGTGAAGCTCTAACCGGAGTGGGGCAGCCAAGCAACTAGACTCATCGCTCGGGGATGTGTGTCAAACCGCGGAACGAGTAGGAGGATCGTATGGTGGAGTCGGAATGCGAGGAGCGCATGGTGAAGGAGTACGGAACTCACTCCTGCGAGGAGCCCTTGCACGAGCCAAGTCCATCCGTGCAGCGAGATAGTCGTCCACCAGTGAGGTGAAGACTGACTCTAGAGCCATGATGTACTGAACAAGGGGCTCAATCGCCTCGTCCCTTTCTCCCGCGCTGCAGGAGAAAGCATAGTGACTAGTGTATGGAACATGGCATGGTAGATAGTGATAGGGACGTGTCTGCATGACTGGAAGAATGTCCCTAAGACGAGCGATGGCCTCTCGGGCAGCCATCTGGATAGCATGCCTCTCAGTAGGCATGACTCTCCCCAGAAACCGATAGTTGTGGTGAGGCACGGCATCTCCACCCGAATATATACCGAGGCCTCGTACATAGTTAGGGTGTTTGAGATCCTGTCGGGAAAGACTGTGTACTCCGGACGGCTCGGAGATCCCATCGCGACCCTGTCGATGTAGACAAGAAGACGGGAAAACCCCGCAGGCTCGTTGGAGAAATCTGGGTCGGGCAGCTGCCGCCAGACATCTACAACAGTAGACAAAAAATCCAAATAGTCATATCATAAGTATATGATGACCAGGGAAAATTTGTTACAATGCATGAGGTGCTACTAAAAAAATTGTTAGGACTGACTCTATTACAAGCGATCGCACCAAGGGCTTCCTACAGTCAGCCTGGCTCTGATACCAAGGTTTGTCGGGCCTGTTTCTGGAATATATCACGGAATAGCCTCAAGTCACACCAGCCCCAAGATTAGAACAACTGGTGGACTCCCTTGATATAGATAACCAGTACATACATAATATTACACAGGGTTGAGCCAGAGTGCTCAACATTTATTACAAACTTGTCAATATATGACGGTGGTGGAATATGACAGTGGTGGTGATATTACAACACTGATAAAATAAAGTAAAGCTAAGCGTCAGTGTGAGGCTTGACTATTTTATTTGTGAAGCAGAAGCACTGCGGATGATACACGTGGTAGACTCCAAGACCACAATTTGACTGACTGGGAACACCTCTAAGCGTCGGGCTCGCTAGCGCACTCTTCCTCCAGAAGATCATCTTCTTCTGGGTCTGGCCAAATTAACAAGCCAGGGACAAGCCTGTGAGTACGTTGGAATGTACTCGCAAACATTATGAACAAAAGATATACCGAATGCACAAGTTCATGATGGAATAAACTCTATGCATATGCTGAGCAAAATTTAAAGCATGGCATGATAAATATTAATACGGTGCGGATGAATAAATATATTATTTTAGTAATAAACCAAGAAAATAAATGGAACATTGGGCGCTGGACCGCCCGAGGAATTCCAAGAAAAATGCCAAACGGGTGTCTGAAGGCGACGCTTCGAGAGGTCTTGAAAAGAAATGCCAAACGGGTCTCTGAGAGCGATGCCTCGAGAGGTCTTGAAAAGAAATGAGTATCCAAGTGGACTAGCCATCCCAAGTGATACCCAGAAAAGTAGAAATGAATATCCAGGTGGACTAGCCATCCCAAGTGATACCCAGAAAAATAGAAATGAGTATCCAGGTGGACTAGCCATCCCAAGTGATACCTAGAAAAATACAAATGAGTATCCAGGTGAACTAGCCATCCCAAGAGATACCCAAGGTTGCACATAGAAGAAAAAAGGTTAGTCCACAATAATATTCATGTTAACAATAATATTCGTGCTGGCATCAGTGGTGACAATAATTATCCTGCAAAAATAGATCATGCTCAATTTTAATTATTTCCTCTGAAGACCGACACCGGGACCGACACTTGACCCTTCCCAGCTAACGTCCTTGACCGTGGACATGGCTATTCGAATAGGTATAACTCTGCAGAGGGTGTACTCTTTACCCATGTGTATAGGATTTCTTTAGTCAACATCGAGACATTGACTAATTCCCATTACGGTCTTTGGGTTGGAAACAAACCTGACCAGCACACATCAGATTAACTTTCCGGATGCCAGGAATCACCCAAAGCATCGTTCAAGAACAACTCTAAGACGGGGAGACCATCGTCTTGAATAGCACGGGATCACTATTTATAACGCGCGGATTACAAGGGGTGCCCCCCTCTCAGCCCAGCCGGATACACCCATGCCCCCTGACCCGATGACTGGCATTAGTCCATGGCCATGGAACCCTCATCATGGCCCCTCTATGTGGTGTGCACTCAAACAGGGATTAGCAACTTAGAAAGCCGTACTCCCGTCATGGAAAGACAACTGGCAGCACAAATTTAAGCTAGGCATGACGAAACAAGACTCGATCTAGGTCGACTCAGGAGGTGTTATTATTATGACTGGCATGCTTCACATGCCACAGTGACACCATCGTGTCGTGATGTTACCCGTGCCCACCAGCACGACAAAGGCAGGAGGTACACCCCCTGACTCCTCACAATTTCTTCCAAGTTAGAAAGATTCTTGTATGCATGAAATGCACAAAATGATATGACCATGCATGCACTTGCTATCCACCACATATCCGGTGATGTTTCAAACTTATGCAAACTTGCATGCAAACACCATATCCCAAGTTTAAAAATGCTTGCCTTGATCGAAGTAGGCAGAAGGTGATCCCTCGAAATTTTTGGCAAAGTTTCCCTCCTCGTTTTCTATAAAATGAAAATTCAAATTCCAATCAAAGTTTTGTAACAGTACAAAAAGTTTTAAATAGATACTAAAAAAACTAGAGTGAAAAGATTTTTTTTAGAAAAAGAATCAATTGAAAATGATTTGTGGTTAACAAGTTATAAAGGTTTTAAAACCAGGGACCTCTCTGTAAATAAAATAACTGCTACCGGGTCCGTGCTGTAAAAACAGAAAGCGCCCCAGGCAGAAATACGTCTTCCAGTGCAGAAAATGTAAAGAGGTAGAGGACGCTTTCGAGATAACAGAAAAAGAAGAAAAGACTGACGGGTGGGGTCCACCCATCAGGTTTGAATTTCAAATGCGCCTCGCGCGCGAGAACAGAGAGGTTACGGCGGTCACCGGTGGCGATCGTCAGCGTTTCAGGGGGCGGTGATGGTCGGGATGTGCTTAGGGAAGTATTGCATGTCGGTGGGTGGTGGAGTTGGTCGCCGGCGAGCACCACAGCGACGGCGGGGTCAACTCCGGCGGACGGCGGCGTTGGGTGGTGATGGATCTCGTCAGAGAGGGCTCTGCTCGTCAAATTGACGCACGGAATGGATGAGTAGGTGCACTAGGAGGCTATTGACGGAGTTTGAGAGGTGGAGGTGGATGAACGATGATGTGAGGTTCGCGGGGACAGTGGCGGATCGGGTGGCCGGAGTCGGGGAAGAATACCTCCCCGAGGTCGTCCGACTCCTCTAGGGATCGATTGGGAGTGTCTGTGGAGGTGGTGCGAGTACTGAACGGAGCTCGAGGGCTCCTTTCATAGGCGAGACAAAGGTAGCCGAAGCGAGGCAGATCGCGGCGGAGTAATTCCGGTCGGCGAGGTAGGTTTGGGCGGCGGGTGCGGTCGGTGGGTGATCAGTGGGGTCGGTGGAGATCTCTCGAAGTGCCAGCGTCACGTCCTTGAGCTCTACCGCCTTATCCCGAAGCCGAGCTCACGTACGGCCATGGCGGGCGGCATGCGGCTTCGGCAACTGACAGGCAGGCGCGGGGTGGTTTGGACGGTGCGTCAACGCCGCGGAGGAGGGCGACACATGCCAGGTAGGTGGAGGGAGCGGTGAGGTGGAGTGATGGAGCTGGTCGGCCGAGCTGATCCTCTCGGCCACCGCGGCCGAGGGCAACGGTCGTTGCAATGTTGGTTCTAAATCCGGCATATCTCGTAGTAGGGGTCCTAAGCTAGGCGTCATGGAGCGATGGTAACATGGACACAGAGTTTTACCCAGGTTCGGGCTCTCTTGAAGAGATAATACCCTACGTCCTGCTTTTGATTGTATTCATATGGGGTGTAGTACAGAGTACATGTATCTACCACGAGATTGTTCTAATGAATATGTAATCATCTATTGACTAGCTTGGCCTCGGTTTATATAATGTACCGGAGGCCTAGGGTTTAGGAGAGTCTTCGGCTTGTGCACCAAGTCTTGTAGAGTCTTCCTTGTATGCGTCATGGGCTGCCCAAAGTGGCCCATTAGTGAACCGCCATGGGGGTCCTCGGCTCAACCCACCTGGTCGGGAGATGATGTGGTGAGTACCCCCTAGTCCAGGACACCGTCAGTAGCCCCCTGAACCGGTCTTCAAGTTGGGGACGCTCCTCGGTTCTTCCGAACTGTTCTTCGTCTTCGGTCGTCGGTCTTGAAAACTCGTTCAACAAATCTTCCCATCTCCGATCTTGAGGATCGCTGAGGTGTATCCGAAGAGTTCATATGTCGGGTATCCGAGGAGTCCTTTAAGTTCTCGGCCTTTATCAGTGCCTTATTATTTTTTACGCCACACCTCGGGTTCGAAGTGTTTCCAGTGCGGCGGTGTCCTCTTTGCATCCGAGCTCCAACACCGGACTGCATCCGAGGTGTCTTTTGCAGCCGAGCTCCAACACCGGTCTGTATCTGAGGTACATTTTAGCAGCCGAGCTCCAACGCCGGTCTGTATCCGAGCTCTAGCGCCGGACTGCATCCGAGGAGGCATAGAGTACCTTGTCTTTGAAAAAGTTTGAAGGAGTTCAGCCGAGCTTAATGCCGGAAACGCCCTCTACGGAGCCAGCCACTTGCATCCGAGCTTTACGCCGGACTGCTTCCGAGGTGGTGCACCACCTCGGCCGTGGGGCGTGGGCTGATTTTTTATGGATTGGTGCAATTTATTCTCTGCCGAGATGTATAACCAGTAGCCCTCAAGGTGTGTGCTGGCCTAAAATCCGGGATGCGCCTGAAGGATATAACAAGACCGCTGATCCCAGTAGCCCCTGAGACTCAGATCGATTCGCAAAATCGGCCTGAGGATCAACTCCTAGCTCGGCCGCATACTTAGGAATGGAAACGCGGTGTGCATAGTCCTCGAGACTCAGGTTGGGTGCGGCCGACCAACCTGAGGATTGTAATCTCCTCAGAAACTTTTTTGCACTTTTATTTTATTGTCTGCATTGAATAGGCAATGCAGTAGCCCCCGAGACACTGGTCGGGTGGCAACACCAGATTAGGGGAGCGATGTAACCCGTTGATGGCTTTTACGTGAGAAGCGCGATGCCCAGTAGCCCCAGAGCCATAATTTGGGCAAAGGGTGGCCGAATTAAGGATCAATATCCGGAGTAAATTGATTTTAATCATAATTTATGTGCAATGATTCTATGTATCCAAGTACTTTACATCATTAATGCTCGGATCCGCATTGTACAAAACTTTGTTGACCGACCATCGGCTTCAACCTCCTCGGCCAGTAGTCGAGGAGTGTTTGTCCTACTTTATAAAGTCTTTATAATGGCAAAGATTTACGGCAAACAAGGCAATCCGGCCACATGGTTTTATAAACAAAGGTACACGGAGAGATATGTTATATTGCTATTTAACGTAAGAAACATCTTCTGGGAAAATAGTTCCTTTATAAGTTCCTTTTCCCAGGTTATCATGTTGATCATGATCATGAAACCTCACATCCGATCAATGTGGGAGAAAAATATTGAGGATTTAGTTTGGGGAAAGTTCCCAAACTCTGTGGTCGTAATGAACCAAAATTTTCACTTCCGTCGTTGCCGACCAATTATATTCTTAAGATAGCAAGCTTTCGGCTTCACCCAGTCTGAGGTACTAACCCGGATGATCCAGTAGTAACAATCGAAGAGGTGCTCCCTTTACCCCCTAGCCAAACAATCGGGAACATAGGGTGTAAACACAGGAGCCAGGCAACCCAGCTTGGCCAAAATCTTAAGTCAAATTGATGCATATTTATGGCTTTATAACGATGATTACGGAAGGCAGCACTCGTATATTGAATACAAACGCTTTTATGCTATATGCTATTTTAACTCCTTTGTGACCGTTTATCATTTGAGAGTGGCCCATCGTCGGCTTCTATCCCTTTGTAGATGCTACGCAGGGTGTTTCCGCAGTAACAAAACAACCCTTAGCCGACGTCTCGGTGCCCGGAGGCGGTTGTGTTCGCGGAAACGAGGCAATCAGATATTCAGGCTTTATAACTTTCACTTAGTCATAGGAGCTTAAAGTTGGGAGGCCAGTTACTAGCCCCCGGTTAGTGCTCGGCGTCAGCCGAGGTCAAGCCATTAACACTCCGGCCAATTTTATGAAAGGCCCATGGGGTAATCTCTATCGATCTATAGTTTGACACAGTCATCGGATCGCTGACCAGTTTGTGCTCATTGTGACAGTCAGTTTTCGGCTTTCTCCACTGAGGTACTTGACCAGTTAAATCGGAAGTAAAATCGCAGTGGTTCTCCCTTTGCACACCTAGCCGAACAAAGCGGAACGTAGAAGGCAAGCACAGGAGCCGGGCAACCCAACTATTGACCGAAGACACGATTTGAAACTGATGCATATAAAGCAATATCCGAGAACGTTTGGCCGAGGACTCCATAGAGTACCTTGGCTTTTGGTGGGTTCGGCTCTAGTCACAGCCCCCCGCTGATATTGCCGATGCTTTAAAGGCATCCGACGTTGTACTGCGAGACTTATGGTTTTGACAACGCCGAGGTGCGGCTCGGTAGGAAAGATGCCGAACTGCGGGTCGGAAAAGATTTCCCGAGCAAAACCATCACGCAGAACACCTCGATTAAGAGGATGTCCCACCTCCTGAAAGGAAAACATACAAGTAGGTTAAAGGTGCCATAAGCTCGGAAAACCAAAAAAACTTATGTGAAAACTTTACGTCCGAAGTAAATCAAGTTTTTTGGTGCCAATCCGAACATTGGTCTTAAAATTAAATTATGCTTCTGTCGTGCTTTAACATGATACGTCCGATCTCCAGACTTCAAGCGGGTCAACCTTTGGCTTCATCCTCCTATCCCGAAGGCGGAGTGTTTCTTAGGCCAGTTTAGCGAACTAAACTCGAGCGGCTTTAGAGAGAAACCAGGCGACCCGGCTATTGACCACACACTCGTGTCGGAAAAAAGGAGTGGTAGAAAAAGATTTTGCAACGACCAAGAAGAAAACACATTTATTAGAAAATGGCTCATATAAATTTAAGAGACCCCAGTTAACATGGGAAAAAGAAGCGGTTTTTAACGAACCTCGTTTTTAACAAACAGATTTTAACATAAATATAATGCTTGGTCGAACCGAACAAAAATTGAACATTTTAAAAAGTTGAGCATGAAAGCGACTTAGTTGGTTAATGTGCTCGACGTTGATGACGTAGTCCGGGCTTGCAACGGGTCGAGATCCCAGCCCCCAGTCCGGTCCTGGGGTGGCCGAGCGAAGAGCTCGGCTGATGAAGTGGTAGTACAACACTGCCGATATGTTGAGGCGAAGCCCCCGGTCCAGCCGAGGTGACGAAGCTGATCGGCTGGTGACGCCGAAGTCCCCGGAGTAGGCTGATGAAGAGATGGCGAAGCCTCCGGTCTAGCCGAGGTGACGGAGCAGGTCGGTAAGGTGACGTTGTAGCCCTATGCCAGCCGAGGTGTCAAAGCAGGTCGGCGTGGTGGACATCGGCTTGAAGAAGCAATTGCGCGGCGATGCCGACGCAGGTCGGAATTTGTGACGCGGTCAATGCCGGCTTGAGAAGTGACCGCGCGGCGATGCTGGCGCGCCCAACCCGTACAATCCATAAGGTGACAATGTTATCTTGACAATCATTTGGGAGAGTGGTGCCGAACTCTTGGTCGGCTCGCCGAGGTGATGATCCGAGATGGTTGTCATCGGCTCGATGAAGCGACGGCGTAGTCGATGCTGGCACAGGTCAAAATTTGTGACGCGGTCGATGCCAGCTTGATGAAGTAGCCGCGCGGTGATGACAGTGTGCCCGCCCCGTGTAATCCATGGGGCGACAATGTTGGTGATGATTTAGCCTTCGCAATGCCGAACTCTAGGTCGGCTCGCCGAGGTGATGATCCGATGAGTTTGACCTCGGCACAACGAAGCGATGATCTGTGTAGCGCAGGTCAGCAGCTGTGGAGCAACTTTGTCAGGTTGGTTTGACACCAACGCGATGGTGAAGATTAGCTCCCAAAAGGCATTAAAATTTATGGGCACGTGTGTGCGAACAACACACAATACCCTAATAAAAAAATTCTCCAAAAAGTATGTCCAATATCCCATTCACGAAGAAAGATGAACTCGGGTCGGATTCCCGGAGTTTGAACGGTCGGATCGAGCTGAAATTTTGAGGGGTGGTAGATATGGGAATTCCGCAGCTGATGAATGGTTGGATCTTCCAAAGGACGTCCGAGCTGACTGCTGGATTCCTTGCCCTAAACTCATCCAGATTCCCGTCCAGATTCGACAGGGCTCCGGTATATCGGAGATCGACGGATATTCCTCCATCGGAACGCGACGAAATTTTGTAGGGTTGTTCTAGACTCAATTCCGCACAATTCCACTGAAGCAATCGTCAAAGCGACGCTCGAGGAGACGGGGACGGCGAACACGAATCCGCTGTCCAGAAAAAATTGCATGATCGCGCGAGGGCAATGTTGACGTTGAGCCCTCGAGCACCATGGACGATTTTTCCATGATCCCGAATGAGATCGGAGTTGATGATGACGAAGACATTCGTCCGAACTTGACGATCCGAAGAGAAGCCTAGTCCTCGGCCCAGCTAAGGTGACCAGTCGAGCCAGCGACGAAGATGCCGATGTTGACGATGTAGCTCGGTTCCGATGCATAGATCGCGGTGGAGCCGATCTGAATTCCCATTGCACCGCGGCGACTACCCAGCAGGCTCTCAATGAAAGCACCAATGTCGGTTCTAAATCCGGCATATCTCGTAGTAGGGGTCCTAAGCTAGGCGTCATGGAGCGATGGTAACATGGACACAGAGTTTTACCTAGGTTCGGGCTCTCTTGAAGAGATAATACCCTATGTCCTGCTTTTGATTGTATTCATATGGGGTGTAGTATAGAGTACATGTATCTACCACGAGATTGTTCTAATGAATATCCGATCATCTATTGACTAGCCTGGCCTCGGTTTATATAATGTACCGGAGGCCTAGGGTTTAGGAGAGTCCTCGGCTTGTGCACCAAGTCTTGTAGAGTCTTCCTTGTATGCGTCATGGGCTGCCCGAAGTGGCCCATTAGTGAACCTCCATGGGGGTCCTCGGCTCAACCCACCTGGTTGGGAGACGATGTGGTGAGTACCCCCTAGTCCAGGACACCGTCAGTCGTTGCACCGGCCTGCTCCTGTTCTGTCGGCGGTGAGACGCTGGCAAGGGGGTCCCGTGGCGATGTATTGATGTCTAGCAGAGGTGCGGATGAGGGAGAGGTGGAGTGAAGTGCACTGCACGGCATCGATTCCCTCCTCTCTGAACTTCACTGTATTTTCTGTATTTTTTGACAGTGAGCTACAGTGCACATGAGGTGTATGATGAAATGCTAGATGGCCCTAGGCATTTTTGGAATTTTTGAGAATTTTTGTGGTGAGGTACTGATGCATAACAGAGAGGCTGGCAAAATTTCAGAATTTTTGGAGTAATTAAAATTAGGTTTTGAGCAGGGAATTTGAATTTGGTCCAAATTTCAATTGAATGAAATTTGAAAATTTTGAACTGTGGAACAGAATGTTTTTGGTGAAATGGAGTGTGGATACTGTCAAGTAGTTGGGATAATTTTTGTGGGTGCAGAAGAGCTAGGAAAAATATAGTTCCTTTGAAAATCAAAGGAACTAGGAATAAATGAAATTCAAAATTTGGAATTTGCTAAATATGATAAAAATAGTTTTGTGGAGAGGATAAGTGTTGGGTACTGTCCTAGGGTGTGAGGATGACTTGGATGATAATTTTAAAGTGGTAGAATAATTTTTGTGAGAATTTCTAAGTGTTTGAAAAGAATGAAAAGAACCATTCCATTGAATTAATTTATTTATTTAAAAACTTTTCTAAAAGGAAATATATTTTTGATCCTTCAAAAATATTTACTCATATAAGAAACCATCAACTCAGAACCATTTTTAAAATTTTTGAAACCCAATGAAAACTTAAAAATGGCTTTCAAAACAAAAGAAGAAGAAATAGAGCCATAGTGATTCAAATCATTTTTTATTTTTAAAGAAATGATTTTGAAAATCAAAGGGAATATTTTTGGGGTGTTACAGGATATCACAATATCTCTTATTTAATTAATACATATATATACTTGGTTGTGTGTGGAAGGCTCGGACTTTTGCCTGGTGTTTTGTTCCACTCATGCCGCCGTAGTTTCCTTAATACCGGTGTTATGTTCCTTGATGAGCGTACCTAACATGTTCGGGGTATATGGGACCCCCTTGACAGTTCACTTTGAATAAAACTCTTCCAGCAAGGCCCAACATTGGTTTTAATATTTGCCTAATAACAACTAAAATTGCATAGGGACTTTCCGGACCCCGAGGATAATTAATCAACGACCCCGGGCCAGTGCTCCTCATGAGTGTTGGTCCCAAATAGAGTCGTTTGTGGCTTCCCCCGGGTAAACTCGGGTCTCAGTTGCTGTACACTGTGCTCATCCGATCGTGGCCTGATTTTGAGATACGCGCGGCTCCAATCGGGGTATCGGCACGTCAGGAGGTCTTGCTGGTTTTGTTTTACCATTGTCAAAATGTCTTGTGCATTGGGATTCCGAGGATACTTCGGGCTATCCCGAGGTTGAGCAGGCTATCTTGAGGTTGAGGTCTTCCCACCGTTGCTTGTGAGAGTTTGTGATGGACTAAGTTGGAACACCCCTGCAGGGTTAAATCTTTCAGAAAGCCGTGCCCGCGGTTATGTGGTGACTTGGAAATTTATAACCTCCGGTTGTAGATAACTTGACACCAAATCTAGTTAAAATACACCAACCGCGTGCATAACCGTGATCGTCTCTTTTCGAGGGAGTACGGGAAGAGAACACGGTGGGGTTATGTTTGACTCATAAGTAGGTGTTCAGGATCACTTCTTAATCATTACTAGCTTGTGCCTGATTATGCGTAGTTGCTCTTCTTACTCTTGTACTCGTAAGTTAGCCACCATACAATGCTTAGTGCTTGCTTCAACCTCACCACTTAACCATTCCATATCGATTAAGCTTTGCTAGTCTTGATAGCAATGGTAATGGGATTGCTGAGTACTTGTGGCTCACAAATTACTACAACAACAGGTGCAGGTACAGGAAAAGTGATGTTTTGATGTGAGCGCGATGCATGGTAGCTTTTGGAGTTCATCTTCTGCTTCTTCTTCTTCGCCGATCATAGGATGGGTTCCCGGTTGGCAGCCTGGGACTAGCAGGGTGGACGTCGTTCTTCTTTTTGTTTGATTTCATCCATAGTCGGATCTTGCTCTTCTGTATGTTGATTGCTATGTATTGATGTATTCATGATGTAGCTTGTGGCGAGTGTAAGCCTTTATCTGGTATTCTCATTTGTTCAGTACATGGTATGATGTAACGATATCCACCTTGCAAAGCGTCTCCGATATGCACTTCTATCCATAGCGGGAGTTCCGAGTTCCTTGAGGATAGGACCGCATATTGGGCATTACAGCGGCACCCGTGGTGTTGGTCGTACTTCTGCTTCCATTATTGCCCTTTGTCCGCCTTTTGGGACGACGATGCTTAGGGTTTTCCTTAGGCTTCTCCTGAGGACTGTTTTTAGGAGTGTCGACCATGTAAACATCGTAAGTAGATGCTATGGCCCAATCCCCTGTACGAGGTTTGTTTGCGGGTGGATTTGCTCCGGTATTGCCGCAGACGTCTTCATCCATGTCAGTGGCTTCGTCGGAGCCGTAGTCAAGCGCATCGGTCAAGTCTTCGACCGTGGCGACTTAGTGGGTGGTGGGTGGGATGAAAATTTCCCGATCATCAGCTTTACATCCGATCTGATCATAGACGGCGGATGAGATCGCCAGGTTTTGGATCTGGTCCAGCACCTCATTGATTTGTGAAAGCTCCTCCGTGTTTAGGACATGGCTGTAGGCCGAGCCAATCTGAAGCGCTTTGCTCTGGCTGCTTGATGCGACACCGTCATCCTATTCGTTCAGGGCTGACCCTTGGTTGACGGGAGAAATAATTTCGTTGGCCATTGGCGACGAGACTGCTACTGCTGGGCCCATCGGTGAGCTTGGCTCGAGGCCAGCGTCTGAGGACGCAACGATTGGGCCGGGTGAGGCGACCACCGGATCTATCTCCGGGATCGGTTCTGCTGAGAGGTCGGACCCGAGGATTAGATCGGGAGCGAGTTCCGGGATCATGACACTAGAGGGATCTTGAAGCTGATCCGAGGTCCACCCCGAAAGGACCAGGTCTCCTCGGGCGTCCGCGACGTACTCCAGGCTTCTGAACATGATGACTTGATTTGGGGGGAAGTTCTCGACACGGCCCAGGCGGCCAGTCGGATCAGCGTGCAGCATGATGCTGCCAAATGTGAAATGTTGGCCGGGGACGAAGATGTTACCACAGCCAATGCTGCAATCAATCTGCAAGCGAGCCATCGATCCAAGGCGATCACACAGTGAGCTCTCAATGAAAGCCCCAATGTCGGTGTCAAAACCGGCAGATCTCGGGTAGGGGGGCCCGAGCTGTGAGATCGGATCAATGGGTAACAAGAGACAAGGGACACTGTGTTTTATCCAGGTACGGGCCCTCTTTAAGGAGGTAAAACCCTACATCCTGCTCTTGTTTATATGATGGATGTTTCAAAGTACAGAGTTGATCTACCTCGAGATCATAAGTTGTGGACTAACCCCTAGTGGTGGTGATGATGAATGATTCTGTCTCTATGGACTAAACTCTCTGGCTTATATAGGCATCAGAGGTATCTAGGGTTACACATGGTTGGTTGCCATCTAGGGGTTACATGCCGAATCTAATAGATGTTCTTGGAGTACACGCCAAGTCCTCGGTGTGGCCCGATATGCTTGCGCCACAGGTTAGAGGCCTTCGGAGTCCTTCCTCATTATCGGGTTGTCCGTCCGGCCCATGGACTAGACCGACTAGGCCGGGACCCCCTAGTCCAGGACACTGTCACCCAGGTCTTTCATTGAAAAACTCTTGTTCAAATAACATTTTATGCTTTCCAGAAATTCTATATCATTTCCAATCAATAATATGTCATCCACATACAGTATTAGAAATGCTACAGAGCTCCCACTCACTTTCTTGTAAATACAAGCTTCTCCATAAGTTTGTATAAAACCAAAAGCTTTGATCACCTCATAAAAGCGAATATTCCTACTCCGAGATGCTTGAACCAGTCCATAAATGGATCGCTGGAGCTTGCATGCCTTTTTAGCATCCTCGGGATCAATACAACTGATGAGGACATCTCTTCTACTGTTAAACCCGCCGCGACTCCTTCATCAGTTCCGTCTGGACCTATGACTAGAGCGCGTATGAGATAGATAAATGGCCAGGTACTATCGCTTCTTTGTACATATGATTTAGCTGACGAGAATATGATATTACGCTCATGTTCCGATTTACTTGTACTCAGAAACGAAGGTGTTGGAGATCTGAGGAGAGAAAGTAACATGAAGTCAGGAGATGGAAAATATTGCATGTTCACTACACAAGCAGCGGCACTATTGCATGCAAGAACCAATCAAGGAGAGAAGGAGGAAGCCACGTACACACAAGCCTACCTCATCAAATAAAGAAGGAGACCATACAATATTCTGTCTACATGTGGGCCGGCCTGATGATGATTATTACTTCCTTCAAATCGTAGTAGTGCTGGACACGTCAATGCGTAGCTCCTAGGCGGTGGCCGTACGTACTAATAAATAGTTAGCTACTATTAGGTTTAGACTCGAGTTTTATTGTAGTGTCTAGTCATCGCTACAATTTGCATCTACGAGACATGTAGGACTACCGCCTTGTCAGATCCACTGTGGAACCCTAACTTTTCATCTAGTTCGTGTGCTCAATTTATCATCCGCAATTTCATATTGCAATTCACCTTTGTTCTTGCTGGTTCTTCGGTTGCTTGCAGGAACTCGAACCTCGTTGTTTAGGTTGATCGTGCCTACGGCAAGGTCAATAACCATCGGAGATTGGTTTAGCGATTGTCGAGGCGTATCGTCGGGTACGGTATAGCCGGATCGTCAAGGTCAAAATCCACCAAATTGATAGTTATCCCCACTCTCATCGAAAGATTGGGCCACCGTCACATCAAAAACCTTTGGGCTGCATCATATACAACTCTTCCTTATGGAAACCATTAAGGAACGCGGTTTTCACATCCATCTGCCAGATTTCATAATCGAAAAATGCAGCAATTGCTAACATAATCCTAATAGACTTCAGCATCGCTACGGGTGAGAAAGTCTCATCATAGTCAACCCCTTGAACTTGTCGAAAACCCTTTGCGACAAGTCGAGCTTTATAGATGGTGACATTACCATTAGCGTCTGTCTTTTTCTTAAAGATCCATTTCTTCTCGATGGCTTGCCGGTCATCGGGTAAGTCTACCAAAGTCCATACTTGGTTTTCATACATGGATCCTATCTCGGATTTCATGGCCTCAATCCATTTGTCGGAATCCGGGCTCATCATTGCTTCTTCATAGTTCGTAGGTTCGCTGTTGCCTAACAACATGCCATGCAATACCGGATTATCATACCACTCTGGTGCGGTACGTGTCCTGGTCGACCTACGAAGTTCAGTAGTAGCTCGATTCGAAGTTTCATGATAATCATCATTAGCTTCCTCTCTGGCTGGTGTAGGCATCACGGTAACTACTTTCTATGATGTGATAGTCCCCAATTCGAGAGAAGGTACGATTACCTCATCAAGCTCTACTTTCCTCCCACTCACTTCTTTTGTGATAAACTCCTCTAGAAAGGATCCATTCTTGGCAACAAAGATCTTGCCCTCGGATCTATGATAGAAGGTATACCCAATGGTCTCTTTAGGGTATCCTATGAAGATGCACTTCTCCGCTTTGGGTTCGAGCATATCAGGCTGAAGCCTCTTGATATAAGCGTCGCATCCCCAAACTTTAAGAAATGACAATTTAGGTTTCTTGCCAAACCATAATTCATACGATGTCGTCTCAGCGGATTTAGACGGTGCCCTATTTAAAGTGAATCCGGCTATCTCTAATGCATAACCCCAAAATGATAGTGGCAAATCGGTCAGAGACATCACAGAATGCACCATATCCAGTAGAGTACGATTATGACATTCTGACACACCATTATGTTGTGGTGTTCCAGGTGGCGTGAGTTGTGAAACAATTCCACATTGTCTTAAATGCGTGCCAAACTCATGACTCAAATATTCACCTCCATGATCAGATCGTAGAAATTTTATTTTCTTGTTATGATGATTCTCTACTTCACTCTGAAACTCCTTGAACTTTTCAAATGTTTCAGACTTGTGTTTCATTAAGTAAACATACCCATATCTACCCAAATCATCTATGAAGGTGAAAATAACGATATCCACCGCGTGCTTCAACACTCATCGGACTGCATACATCGGTATGCATTATTTCCAACAAGTCACTTGCCCACTCCATTGTACCAGAAAACAGGGTTTTCGTCATCTTGCCCATGAGGCATGGTTCACATGTTTCAAATGATTCATAATCAAGTGATTCCAAAAGTCCATCAGCATGGAGTTTCTTCATGCGCTTTACACCAATATGACCTAAGAGGCAGTGCCATAAGTATGTGGTACTATCATATTTAACTTTGCATCTTTTGGCATCAATATTATGAACATGTGTATCACTACGACTGAGATTCAACAAGAATAAACCATTCACATTGGGTGCATGACCATAAAAGATATTATTCGTATAAATAGAACAACCATTATTCTATGACTTAAATGAATAACTGTCTCGCAATAAACAAGATCCAGATATAATGTTCATGCTTAACGCAGGCACCAAATAACAATTATTTAGGTTTAAAACTAGTTCCGAAGGTAGACGTAGAGGGAGCGTGCCGACGGCGATCACATCAACCTTGGAACCATTTCCAACGCGCATCATCACCTCGTCCTTAGCTAGTCTCTGTTTATTTCGCAGCTCCTGTCTTGAGTTATAAATATTATCAACCGAACCAGTATCAAATACCCAGGTGCTACTACTAGCACTAGTAAGGTACACATCAATAACATGTATATCAAATATACCTTTGTTGACGTTGCCAGCCTTCTTATCTACCAAGTACTTGGGGCAGTTCCGCTTCATTCCCCTTGCAATAGAAGCACCCAGTCTCAAGTTTGGGTCCAGCCTGGGGTTTCATCACTTGAGCGGCAACTGGCTTGCCATTCTTCTTGAAGTTTCCCTTCTTTCCCTTGACTTTCTTGAAACTAGTGCTCTTTTTGACCATCAACACTTGGTGCTCTTTCTTGGTTTCTACTTCCGCGGCCTTAAGCATCGTGAAAAGCTTAGGGATCGTCTTCTCCATCCCTTGCATATTATAGTTCATCACGAAGCTCTTGTAGCTTGGTGGCAGTGACTGAAGAACTCTGTCAATTGCTCCTTCATCCGGAAGATTAACTCCCAACTAATTCAAGCGGTTGAATGTCAGGCCCATTTCTGGGATAAATCACAGAAAAGCCTCAAGTCATACCAGCCCCAAGAACAACTGGTAGACTTCATTGATATAGATAACCAGTACAAATATAGTGTTACACAGGGGTTGAGCCAGGGTGCTCAACAATTATTACAAACTTGCCATATACTACGGTGATGGAATAACACAGTGGTGTGGTGGTAGACAAAACTGATACAATAAAATAAAGTCAAGCGTCAGTGTGAGGCTTGGCTATTTTATTGGTGTAGCGGAAACACAGCGGATGATACATGTGGCAGACTCCAAGATCACATTTTAGCTGACTGGGACACCTCTAAGCGTCAGGCTCGCTAGCGCAATCTCCTTCCACAAGCTCGTCCTCCTCCAGGTCTGGCCAATGAAATAGCCAGGGACAAGCTAGTGAGTACGTTTGAATGTACTCGCAAACATTATGAACAAAATATATACCGAATGCATATGCTCATGATGGGTTAAATGACAAGCTCATGCTGACTGAAATATAAAACATGGCATAATAAATATTAGTATGTGCAGAAAAATAAAATGTTAGTGATAAACCAAGAAAGTTAAAAGTGGATATTCGGGCGAGACAGGACCGCCCGAGAGTCCAAAAGAAATGCCAACGGGTGTCTAAAAGAGAATTCGGGCGAGATAGACCGCCCGAGAACTCAAGCGACGCCACGAGAACTCTTGAAAAGAAATGCCTAACGGGTGTCTAAAAGAGAATCGGGCGAGACAGACCACCCGAAAACCCAAGTGACGCCACGAGAGGTCTTGAAAAGAAATGCCTAATGGGTGTCAAAAAGAGAATCGGGCGAGACAGACCGCCCGAAAGCTCAAGCGACGCCACGAGAGGTCTTGAAAATAAAACTGGGTGCCCGGGGTAGTCTAGCCAACCCCTAAGACAGTCAGGAAAATAAAATAACAGAAACGGGTTAGTCCATAATAATATGCATAGTAACAATAATATTCTCAACCATAATATTCATGATAACAAAATATCCATGACAGCGTTAGTGATGAAATAATAATATCCTGTAAAATAATTGATGCTCAAATTATTTATTTCCTCCGAAGACCGACACCGGACCGACACTTGACCCTTCCCAGCTAACGTCCTTGACCGTGGACACGGCTATTCGAATAGGTATAACTCTACAGAGGGTGTACTCTTTACCCACGTGTATGAGATTTCTTTAGCCAGCACCGTGACACTAACTAATTCCCACTACGGTCTTTGGGATGCAAACACACCTGACCAGCACACACCAGATTAACTTTCCGGATGCCAGGAATCACCCAAAGCACCGTTCAAGAAAAACTCTAAGTCGGGGAGCCTACAATCTCGAATAGCATAGGATCACTATTCATACACACGGATTACAAGGGGTGCCCCCCTCTCGGCCCAGCCGGATACACCCATGCCCCCTGACCTGATGACGGGCATTAGTCCATGGCCGTGGAAACCCTCATCATGGCCCTCTATGTGGTGTGTACACAGACAGGGGTTAGCAACTTACTAAACCGTACTTCCCTCGCGGGAAGACCCGTGGCAGCATGGTGTTTAGCTAGGTGTGACGGAACAAGACTCGATCTAGGTCGACTCAGGAGGTGCTGTTATTATTATGTCTGGCATGTCTCACATGCCACGGAGATACCGTCGTGTCATAACGAGACCCGTGCCCACCGGCACGTCCCAAGGCAGGAGACACGCTCCTAAATTCTCACAGCCCTCCACCATGTTAGAAAATTCATCAGCTTGAGTGGAGTGCAAGTCATGTGCAAGGAAATAGTATGACCATGCATGCATGCATTATTACTTCTACATATGTGGTGAAATCTCGAACCGATGCACACATGCAATGCAATCACCATATCCCAGGTTCAAAATGTTTGCCTTGTCCAAAGTAGTCAGAAGAAGAACCCTCAAAATTCCCGGCAAAGTTTCCCTCTTCGTTTTGTGAAAAATTCAAATTCGAATTCAAATAAAAAATTTGACCACAGTACCAACACTTGTCTCAAAATATTTATAAATAAATACTAAAAAAACTAGAGAGAAAAATAAGAATTTCAAAAAAAGATTCAACTCAATCAGAGTTGTGGTTTAAAAGTTATTCAACTTTTAAACTCAGGGGTTTTTCTGCAAAAATCCAGTCCCTGCACTGCTTAAACAGAAAACGGTTCGGGCATAAGTATGCTTTCCAGCGTAGAAGGCGTAAAGCATAGAATACGCCTTCTGTTTAAAAACAGAAAAAAGAGAGAACGCTGACGGGTGGGGTCCACCCGTCAGGTTCAAATTTGAATGAGCTCGCGCGCGAAGATAGAGGGGAGACGGCGATCACCGGCGATGATCGCCGGGGTTTTGGGAGGTGGCGATGATCGGGACTTGATCAGGGTGGAGTTCCGCATCGGTGGGTGGTGGTGGTGGTCGCCGGCGAGCAGCAGAACGACGGCGAGGTCGACGGCGGCGGACGGTGGTTTGGGTGTGGTCGGATCTCGCCGGAGAGAACTCAGGGGGTGGAATTGGAGCGCGGGGTCGACGAGTTGGTGTGAGAGAGAGCTACTGGTGGAGGTTGGAGGGTGGAGATGGCCTAACGGTGTCGGGCCGATCGGGGAAGGTGGCGGCAGGTCGGTGACTGGAGACAGGGAAGAAGACCCTCTCGGGGTCAGGTGAGTGGTGTGGCGGTCGATTGGGAGGTGGTGTGGGTGGTACAAGGAGTGAACGGAGCTCGGGGGTCCTTTTTATAGGCAATCGAGGAGGTCAGTGGGTTGCGGGCGACGCCGGAGTTAATTCCGCCGGCGAGGTAGGTTAGGGGCGGTGGCGAGGTTCATCGCATGATCAGAGAGGTTAGTGGTGCACTCCAGAAGCATCAGTGCAGGCGGAGGCGAGCCCTATCCATTTCCCCGCGGATGGACTCCCGTATGGGTGCGGCGGCGATGGCTGGCTCCGGCGACTGCCAGTGGGGTCCTGGTGGCTTGGCCGGTGCTCTGGTGCCGCGGGGAGGCGCCGCGTGGAGGAGAAGTAGGTGACGGGAGCAGCAGCAGCAGTGAAGATGGCGGGCGGGGTCGAGCCGATCCGCTCGGCCACCGCGGATGAGCTCGGAGGTAGCTGCACTGGTCAGCTACTGTATCGTCGGTGGAGAGTTACTAACCAGGGGTTACGGCGGCTCATTGATGACTGAGGAAGGCGTGGATGAGAAGGAGATGTGATGGAGTGGAGTATACGGTATCGATTGCCTCTGCCACTAAACCGAGTTCAGTTAACTGAACTTTGACAGAGATGAATAGTGTGCACACCACCTGTATGATGAAATGCCAGAGGGTGCTAGGGATTTTCGGATTTTTAGGGAATTTTTGTGTTGGGGTGTTGATGCGTATAAGAGAGCCTGGCAAAGTTTCAGAATTTTTGGAGCTATTAAAAATAGGTTTGTATCAGAGAGATTGTTTCTGGTCCAAATTTGAATTGAATGGCATTTGAAATTTTTGAACTATGGAACCCAATGTTTTGGTGAAATGGGTTATGGGTACTATCTAGTTATTAGGGAAATTTTGGTGGAGGCAGAAGATTCACATAAGATATGGTTCCTTTGTAATTCCAAGAAACTATGGATAATATAAATTCCAACTTTGGAATTTATAAAATATGAGAAAAATATTTTTGTGGAGGGGAGAGGTGGTGGGTACTGTCCTAGAAGGTATGTGTGACTTGAGGGAAATTTAGAATGACAGAATAAATTATTGGGAGAATTTAGAAGGCTTTGGAGGAATTGAAAAGGCCATTTCCATAGAAAAAGTTTAATTATTCCAAAAACTTTTCTAAATGAAAATTGTTTGTGATCCTCCAAAATAATTTTCCAAATAAATAACCTTTCAAATCAGAACCATTTAATTTTTGAAAACCCAATTAAAAAAATGAATATCAGAACAGAAGAAAGAGAAAAAGAACAATAGGGCAAAAATAATCCAAAATATTTTATTTAAAGAAAAGATTTAAAAATCCAGAGGAAAATTTTGGGGTGTTACAACACCTACCCCCCTTAAGAAAAATCTCGTCCCCGAGATTTCAGCTGTCCCTCAAACAGGTACGGATATTCAGCCCTTAGGTGATCTTCTCTTTCCCAGGTTGCTTCTTCCTCAGTGTGATTACTCCACTGAACTTTGTAAAATTTTATCGTGCTCTGTCGGGTTCTACGTTCAGACTCCTCCAAAAAATTTATAGGTCGTTCTCTATATGTGAGGTCTGGTTGGATATCCAGGTCTTGATGTTGGACTTGCTTTTCTGGGTTACTGACACATCTCCTTAGCTGTGAAACGTGAAACACATCATGAACGTCTGATAATTCTGCTGGTAGTTCCAGTTGATAGGCAACCTTGCCTCTCCTTGCAATTATTCTGAACGGTCCAATAAACCTCGGTGCCAACTTTCCTTTGACCTTAAATCTCTATAGTCTCCTCATTGGAGATACTCGGAGGTACACGTATTCATCGGGCTCAAAACTGATCTGGCGGTGTTTTTGGTCGTAGTAACTCTTTTGACGGCTCTGAGCCGCTCTCAGTCCGTCTTGAATAAGTTTCACTTTTGTTTCTGCCTCTTTGAGAATTTCCGGGCCGAAGATTAGGCTATCTCCGGTCTCGGACCAATTGAGTGGGGTACGGCATCTTCGTCCGTATAGGGCTTCGAAGGGTGACATTTTTAAGCTGGCTTGATAACTATTGTTGTATGAAAATTCCGCATATGGCAAACTTTCTTCCCAGCTGACCCCATAAGTAAGCACACATGCTCTCAGCATGTCCTCCAATATTTGATTTACCCATTCTGTGTGTCCACCGGTCTGTGGGTGATATGCTGTGCTGAAAACCAGTTGAGTCCCGAAGGCCTGCTGCAGGTGAGCCCAAAACCTAGAGACAAACTGAGTGCCTCTGTCAGAGACTATGGTCTTGGGTACTCCGTGTAAGCAAACAATTCGGGAGAGGTATAACCTTGCAAGCCTCTGTGTTGAGTATGTGGTTTTTACCGGAATGAAATGTGCCACTTTGGTTAATAAATCTGTAATAACCAAGATAGCATCATTTCCGTGTCATGACCTTGGTAATCCAACAATAAAATCCATTCCTATCACATCCCATTTCCATTCAGGCACTCTGAGTGGCTGTAATAATCCTGCTGGCCTCTAGTTTTCTGCCTTTACACGCTGACAGGAGTCACACCGTGCGACATAAACGGCGATATCCCTTTTCATCCCGTGCCACCAAATTTTTTCCAGTAAATCCTTATACATCTTGGTTCCTCCTGGGTGAATGGAGTACGGAGTTGTGTGGGCTTCTGCCAAAATTTGTTGCTTTAGCTCTTCCTTGTAGGGTACGCATAACCTTTTTCCGTACCATAGGATTCCCTGACTATCTATGGTAAATTCAGATGCCTTGCCTAAATTTATCTTCGTTTTTATTCCTTCGATGCTGGGGTGTCCTTTCTGAGCTTCTTTGATCTGATCCTCCAATGTTGATTTTATTTCTAAACGGGCAATGGTTCCTTCCGTGACCAGAACCATATTAAGCTTGGCAAATTCCTGGTTGAATTCATGCTGGGAGAATTGCACACTGTCTTTGTCGGTGCATGGATTTCTACTTAGAGCATCTGCCACAACATTTGCCTTACCCGGGTGGTAATGAATTCCCACATCATAATCCTTAATTAACTCAAGCCATCGACGCTGTCTCAAGTTTAATTCTGGCTGGGTGAAGATATACTTAAGACTTTTGTGGTCTATGTATATCTCGCATCGGTTACCAAGAAGGTAATGCCGCCATTCCTTGAGTGCGTGTATCACAGCTGCTAACTCCAAATCATGGGTAGGGTAATTTTCTTCGTGTCGTCGTAGCTGTCTTGAGGCATATGCTACGACTTTTCCTTCCTGCATCAATACACATCCAAGGCCCTTCCTGGACGCGTCGCAATATATTTCAAAAAATTTGTGCACATCTGGCATGATTAAAGCAGGTGCCGTGGTCAACCTTTTCTTTAATTCTTGGAAACTTTTCTCGCAAGCTTCGGTCCATTCAAACTTCTTATCCTTCTTAAGCAACTGAGTCATGGGTTTGGCTATAGTGGAAAATCCTTCAATAAATCGTCGGTAGTAGCCAGCCAAACCAAGAAAACTTCTGACCTCAGTCACGTTGGTGGGTTGCTTCCATCCTAAGACATCTTTCACTTTGCCTGGTTCCACTGCTATCCCATCCTGTGTCAGTACGTGACCCAGAAAACCAACTTCTCGTAACCAAATTCACATTTGCTAAATTTGGCATACAGTTGATTTTTCCTTAATTCTTCCAGGACTATCCGAAGATGTTGCTCATGTTCTTCTGGCGTATTGGAATAAATAAGTATATCATCGATGAACACGACCACGAACTTGTCCAAATATTTCATGAAGATCTTGTTCATGAGGTGCACAAAATAAGCAGGATCGTTGGTCAAACCGAAGGGCATCACTGTGAACTCATATAATCCGTATCTGGTGGTAAAGGCAGTTTTGGGTATGTTTGACGGTCGAATTCTTAATTGGTGGTAGCCTGACCTCAAGTCTATTTTTGAGAATACCTTGGCTTCTGCCAGTTGCTCGAACAGGTCGTTGATTCTTGGCAGTGGATATTTATTTTTGATGGTAGCCATGTTGAGTGCTCGGTAATCAATACATAACCTCAGGGTACCATCCTTTTTCTTGGCAAATAAAACCGGCGATCCCCATGGTGAGGAGCTGGGTCGAACATAGCCTTTTTCCATTAATTCCTTAATTTGTTTCTTTAGCTCAGCCAATTCTGTCGGAGCCATACGATAAGGCTTCTTGTAAATAGGTGCCGTGCCAGGTGCCAATTCAATAACAAACTCAATTTCACGGTCAGGTGGCATGCCCGGTAACTCCTCAGGAAATACGTCTGGATATTCACACACCACCGGAACCTTGCTCAACTCTGTCATATCCACATGATTTAATTTCCCCTGAGAAGTAGAAATCTTCCTTGTGCCAAATTTTATTTTCTTCCCTTGACAATTTGTGAGAGTCACTGTACGGTTGTAGCAGTCTATAAAACCTTTATTTGTGGTCAACCAGTCCATTCCCAAAATAACGTCCAGATCGACTGCTTCCAGTACAATGAGATTGTATAGAAACTTCATTCCTTTGATTTCAATATTCACATCCTTGCAGTACCATTGTGTGCTTTGCTTCGATCCCGGGGACTGAATAACCATTGAATTTTGCAAAGGCGAAAAAGAAAACTGATTCTCCGAAGCAAATCTTTTAGAGATGCACGAATGGGAAGCTCCAGAATCAAATAAAACTATAGCATTAATTGTGTTGACAGGGAACATACCAATCACGATGTCCGGTGCGTTTTGTGCTTCCTCAAAGGTCACGGGATTCACCTGTCCCTTCCTTTGGTTGTTGTTGGGGTTGCTGTGTCGTGGGGCTGCATTAACACTGCGGCCATTGTTGTTGGGCTTCAGAACATTATTGTTCCCCTGTTTTGGGCATTGCCTGGCATTATGCCCTTCTTCTCCACAGGCGAAATAGGTAACGCCAGGACAGAACGTTGTGTCCTTGGTCCTGTTGTTGTAGGTGCTGCGACTCTGTTGCGGTCGTGGTGTTGGAATTGGTGGTCGTGGTGCCACAGGCCTCTGAAATTCATTTCGGGGCTTGTTGCTGCGAACTTGTACTGACTGGGTCATACGGCGTTTGCGAATTTCATTTATGTTGCGGTGTTCCTTCTCCAGTATAATCGCCTTGTCCACCAATGTCTTGAAATCTAGAAAGGTGTGGACCACCAGTTGGCACTTGAGAGATGGAATGAGTCCATCAAGAAATTTTTCCATCTTTTTATCTTCTGTCATGTACTCATCATTTGCGTACCGGGACAACTGAGTAAACTAGTCCATGTATTGAGTTACCGTGGTGCCCCGGTGCTTGAGATCCTCATATTCCCTTTTCTTCATTTTCATAACACTGTTGGGGATATGTGCTCCCCGGAAATTTTCCTTGAACTGTTCCCATGTCATATTTGCTCCGTTTGGGTGAGTGTGGCATATATTTTCCCACCATGATGTTGTTGTACCAGAAAAATAGTGTGGAGCATATAGCACCTTTTCCTGGTCCGTACACTGAGCGATGTTCAATTTCCTCTCAATATCCCGTAGCCAATCATCTGCCTCCAGAGGTTTATCTGTGTGAGAGAATATAGTAGGATTGGTCCTCTGAAGCTCAGATAATTTTGACCTGTGTTGATTTTGTCCTTGGTGATTTCCCATATTGATTAAATGCTGCATCATCTCTTGGTGCTGTTGCTAACTTTGCTCGTACAAACGGCATACTTGTGAAAATGCTCAGTGGTTGCTCTGCTGGCTTGTTTGTCCCTGTGTGAAATTATTTCCCATCTGTCCAAAGTTGTCCTCTGGCGGACTGGGCATGGAACGTGTCCAGGGACGATGCATTTTCTTTCTGGGGTATTTGTGTAACACCGATGACAAAAGAAATCATAAAGGCAGAAAATAAATTTTTGAGCGACTGAAAAATAAATTCCTCCCCAGAACATAAATACAACAAGTTATATTATACATGCAGGGTTTAATTATACATGCCAGATTTAATTATACAAGCATGGTTTAATTATACAAGCATGACTTAATTATACAATATGCTTGCCATAGCTGTATTCTACATGACCACTTATTTAAAATAGTATACTACTTCGTCCTCTCAGCGTGCTGTGGTCCGAGTCTACTACTCGCCATCTTACAAAAAAGAGAAGAAACAGAAAATAAATATCTTACAACCACAACTCAGAAAAAGACTACTGCGGTGCTGACGTTTGGTCTGCTCTCATGGAGTGTCCAGGACGCTGTAGGCTCCACTAAGGGTAAGTCCCAGCTGAGCTGCTGCTGACTCAACCTCCTCCTCCTCAGGAATGATCTCCAGTCAGGCAGAGGTCGATGCCACGCCTGTCTGTGGTGGCACTGTGCTCGTGGGCGGAGATGCTCTAACTGGAACGGGTGCAGCCAAGCGACTAGCCATACTGCTCGGGGATGAGCGTCGGACCACGGGTGGAGTGGGAGGATCATATGGTGGAGTCGGAATGCGAGGAGCGCGTGGTGATGGAGAGCGAAACTCACTCCTGCGAGGAATCCTCGTACGAGCCAAGTGCACTCGTGTAGCAAGATAGTCATCCACCACTGAGGTGAAGGCTGACTCTAGTGCCATGATGTACTGAACCTGTGGCTCAATCGCATCATCCCTTTCTCCCGCGGTGCAGGAGAAAGCGTAGTGAGTAGTGTATGGGACATGGCATGGAAGGTAGTGGTAGGGACGTGTCTGCATGATCGGAAGAATGTCCTTGAGACGGGCGATGGCCTCTCGGGCAGCCATCTGGATAGCATGCCTCTCAGTAGGCATGGCTCTCCCCACAAAAAGATAGTTGCGATGAGACTCAGCTAATCCACCCCGAATATATACTGAGGCCTGGAACATAATCAGGGTGTCCGTGATCCTGTCGGGGTAGATGGTGTACTCTGGATGGCCCGGAGACCTCATCGCGACTCTGGCGATGACGTTGAGAAGATGGGAAAATCCCGCAGGCTCATTGGTGAAAATCTGGGACAGACAGCTGCCGTCAGACATCTACAGCAGTAGACAAAAATCCAAATACTCATGTCATAAGTATATGATGACCAAGGAAAATTGTTACAATGCATGAGATGCATGCTAAAAATGTTAGTACTGACTCTATTACTAGCGTTCGTGCCTAGGGGTTTCCTACAGTCAGCCTGGCTCTGATACCAAGGTTTGTCAGGCCCATTTCTGGGATAAATCACAGAAAAGCCTCAAGTCATACCAGCCCCAAGAACAACTGGTAGACTTCCTTGATATAGATAACCAGTACAAATATAGTATTACACAGGGGTTGAGCCAGGGTGCTCAACAATTATTACAAACTTGCCAATATACTACGGTGGTGGAATAACACAGTGGTGTGGTGGTAGACAAAACTGATACAATAAAATAAAGTCAAGTGTCAGTGTGAGGCTTGGCTATTTTATTGGTGTAGCGGAAACACAGCGGATGATACATGTGGCAGACTCCAAGATCACAGGTTGAATGACTGGGACACCTCTAAGCGTCGGGCTCGCTAGCGCAATCTCCTTCCACAAGCTCATCCTCCTCTAGGTCTGGCCAATGAAATAGCCAGGGACAAGCCAGTGAGTACGTTTGAATGTATCGCAAACATTATGAACAAAAGATATACCGAATGCATATGCTCATGATGGGTTAAATGACAAGCTCATGCTGACTGAAATATCAAACATGGCATAATAAATATTAGTATGTGCAGAAAAATAAAATGTTAGTGATAAACCAAGAAAGTTAAAAGTGGATATTCGGGCGAGACAGGACCGCCCGAGAGTACAAAAGAAATGCCAAACGGGTGTCGAAAAGAGAATTCTGGTGAGACAGACCGCCCGAGAACTCAAGCGACGCCACGAGAACTCTTGAAAATAAATGCCTAACGGGTGTCTAAAAGAGAATCGGGCGAGACAGACCACCCGAAAACTCAAGCGACGCCACAAGAGGTCTTGAAAAGAAATTCCTAACGGGTGTCTAAAAGAGAATCGGGCGAGACAGACCGCCCGAAAACTCAAGCGACGCCACGAGAGGTCTTGAAAATAAAACTGGGTGCCCGGGGTAGTCTAGCCAACCCCTGAGACACTCAGGAAAATAAAATAACAGAAATGAGTTAGTCCATAATAATATGCATAGTAACAATAATATTCTCAACCATAATATTCATGATAACAAAATATCCATGACAGCGTTAGTGATGAAATAATAATATCCTGTAAAATAATTGATGCTCAAATTATTTATTTCCTCCGAAGACCGACACCGGACCGACACTTGACCCTTCCCAGCTAACGTCCTTGACCGCGGACACGGCTATTCGAATAGGTATAACTCTACAAAGGGTGTACTCTTTACCCACGTGTATGAGATTTCTTTACCCAGCACCGTGACACTAACTAATTCCCACTACGGTCTTTCGGATGCAAACACACCTGACCAGCACATACCAGATTAACTTTCCGGATGCCAGGAATCACCCAAAGCACCGTTCAAGAAAAACTCTAAGTCGGGGAGCCTACAATCTCGAATAGCATGGGATCACTATTCATACGCACGGATTACAAGGGGTGCCCCCCTCTCGGCCCAGCCGGATACACCCATGCCCCCTGACCTGATGACGGGCATTAGTCCATGGCCGTGGAAACCCTCATCATGGCCCTCTATGTGGTGTGTACACAGACAGGGGTTAGCAACTTACTAAACCATACTTCCCTCGCGGGAAGACCCATGGAAGCACGGTGTTTAGCTAGGTGTGACGGAACAAGATTCGATCTAGGTCGACTCAGGAGGTGCTGTTATTATTATGTCTGGCATGTCTCACATGCCACGGTGACACCATCGTGTCATAACGAGACCCGTGCCCACCGGCACGTCCCAAGGCAGGAGACACGCTCCTGAATTCTCACAGCCCTCCACCATGTTAGAAAATTCATGAGCTTGAGTGGAGTGCAAGTCATGTGCAAGGAAATAGTATGACCATGCAAGCATGCATTATTACTTCTACATATGTGGTGAAATCTCGAACCGATGCACACATGCAATGCAATCACCATATCCCAGGTTCAAAATGCTTGCCTTGTCCAAAGTAGTCAGAAGAAGAACCCTCAAAATTCCCGGCAAAGTTTCCCTCTTCGTTTTCTGAAAAATTCAAATTCGAATTCAAATAAAAAATTTGACCACAGTACCAACACTTGTCTCAAAATATTTTTAAATAAATACTAAAAAAACTAGAGAGAAAAATAAGAATTTCAAAAAAAGATTCAACTCAATCAGAGTTGTGGTTTAAAAGTTATTCTACTTTTAAACTCAGGGGTTTTTCTGCAAAAATCCAGTCCCTGCACTGCTTAAACAGAAAACGGTTTGGGCATAAGTACGCTTTGCAGCGTAGAAGGCGTTAAGCACAGAATACGCCTTCTGTTTAAAAACAGGAAAAAAAGAGAACGCTGACGGGTGGGGTCCACCCGTCAGGTTCAAATTTGAATGAGCTCGCGCGCGAAGACAGAGGGGAGACGGCGATCACCGGCGACGATTGCCGAGGTTTTGGGAGGTGGCGATGATCGGGACTTGATCAGGGTGGAGTTCCGCGTCGGTGGGTGGTGGTGGTGGTCACCAGCGAGCAGCAGAACGACGGCGAGGTCGACGGCGGCGGACGGTGGTTCGGGTGTGGTCGGATCTCACCGGAGAGTGCTTGGCGGTGGAATTGGAGCGCAGGATCGACGAGTTGGTGTGAGAGAGAGCTACTAGTGGAGTTTGGAGGGTGGAGATGGCCTAACGGCGTTGGGCCGAACGGGGAAGGTGGCGGCGGGTCGGTGACCGGAGATAGGGAAAAATACCCTCTCGGGGTCAGGTGAGTGGTGTGGCGGTCGATTGGGTGGTGGTGTGGGTGGTACGAGGAGTGAACGGAGCTCGGGGTCCTTTTTATAGGCAATCCGAGGAGGTCAGTGGCTTGCGGGCGACGCCGGAGTTAATTCCACCGACGAGATAGGTTAGGGGCAGTGGTGAGGTTCATCGCATGATCAGAGAGGTTAGTGGTGCAAGCATCAGTGCGGGCGGAGGCGAGCCCTATCCATTTCCCCGCGGATGGACTCACGTATGGGTGCGGCGGCGAAGGCTGGCTCCGGCGACTGTCAGTTGGGTCCAGGTGGCTTGGCCGGTGCTCTGGTGCTGCGGGGAGGCACCGCATGGACGAGATGTAGGTGAGGGGAGGAGCAGCAGCAGTGAAGATGGCGGGCGGGGTCGAGCCGATCCGCTCGGCCGCCGCGGATGAGCTCAGAGGTAGCTGCACCGGTCAGCTACTGTATCATCGGTGGAGAGTTACTGACCAGGGGTTACGAAGGCTCATTGATGACTCAGGAAGGCGTGGATAAGAAGGAGAGGCGATGGAGTGGAGTATACGGTATCGATCGCCTCTGCCACTGAACCGAGTTCAGTTAACTGAACTTTGACAGAGATGAACAGTGTGCACACCACCTGTATCATGAAATGCCAGAGGGTGCTAGGGATTTTAGGATTTTTAGGGAATTTTTGTGGTGGGGTTTTGATGCGTATAAGAGAGCCTGGCAAAGTTTCAGAATTTTTGGAGCTATTAAAAATAGGTTTGTATCAGAGAGATTGTTTCTGGTCCAAATTTGAATTGAATGGCATTTGAAATTTTTGGACTGTGGAACCCAATGTTTTTGGTGAAATGGGTTATTGGTACTATCTAGTTGTTGGGGAAATTTTGGTGGAGGCAGAAGATTCACAGAAGATATGGTTCCTTTGTAATTCCAAGAAACTATGGATAATATAAATTCCAAATTTGGAATTTATAAAATATGAGAAAAATATTTTTGTGGAGGGGAGTGGTGGTGGGTACTGTCCTAGAAGGTGTGTTTGACTTGAGGGAAAATTTAGAATGACAGAATAAATTATTGAGAGAATTTAGAAGGCTTTGGAGGAATTGAAAAGGCCATTTCCATAGAAAAAATTTAATTATTCCAAAAACTTTTCTAAATGAAATTTTTTTGTGATCCTCCAAAATAATTTTCCAAATAAATAACCTTTCAAATCAGAACCATTTAATTTTTGAAAACCCAATTAAAAATAAATATGAATATCAAAACAGAAGAAAGAGAAAAAGAAAAATAGGGCTAAAATAATCCAAAATATTTTATTTAAAGAAAAGATTGAAAAATCCAGAGGAAAATTTTGGGGTGTTACATTGAAGTACCCAGACATTTTGAGTACGTGCTCGCTAACGCAGCTGTTCTCTTCCATCTTGCAGCTAAATAACTTGTCGGAGGCGTCATACCTCTCGACCCGGGGGTGAGCCTAAAATACCAATTTCAGCTCCTGGAACATCTCATATGCTCTGTGGTCTTCAAAACGTCTTTGGAGCCCCGGTTCTAAGCCGTAAAGCATGGTGCACTGAACTATCGAGTAGTCATCATTTCTTGCCTGCCAGACGTTCATAGCATCCAAATTGGTGGGAGCGGGTGGCACACCTAGCGGTGCATCAAGGACATAAGCCTTCTGTGTAGCAGTGAGGATAATCCTCAGATTACGGACCCAGTCCGCATAGTTGCTTCCATCATCTTTCAACTTAGCTTTCTCTAGGAACGCATTAAAATTCAGGGGAGCTACACTGCGAGCCATTGATTTGCAACATAAATTTGCAAAGACATTTAGACTATGTTCATGATAATTGATTCATTTAATAAAATTACTAGTGAACTCCCACTTAAATCAACATCCCTCGAGGTGTCTAAGTGTTTACATGATCCAAATCAACTAACCATGTCCGGTCATCGCGTGAGATGGGGCAGTCATTAATGGTCAACATCTCCATGTTGATCATATCTACTATATGTCTCATGTTTGACCTTTTGATCCTCCGTGTTCCGAGGCCATGTCTGTACATGCTAGGCTCGTCAAGTTTAACCCAAGTATTCTGCATGTGTAAAACTGGCTTACACCCGTTGTATGTGAATGTAGAGTCTATCACACCTGATCATCACGAGGTGCTTTGAAATGACGAACTTTCGCAGCGGTGCATACTTTGGGAGAACACCTTTTATCTTGAAATTAAGTGAAGGGATCATCTTATAATGCTACCCGTCCTAAGCAAAATAAGATGCATAAAAGATAAACATCACATGCAATCAATATGTGACATGATATGGCCATTATCATCTTGTGCTTTTGATCTCCATCTCCAAAGCACCGGCACGATCTCCATCATCGTGTCGTCACATGGTTGTCTCCGCCAACTATTGCTTCTACGACTATTGCTAACTCATAGCGATAAAGTAAAGCAATTACATGGCATTTAATGATTGACACGCAGGTCATACAATAAATTAAAGACACCCTATGGCTCCTGCCGGTTGCCGTACTCATCGACATGCAAGTCGCGAACCTATTACAAAACATGATCATCTCATACATCAACATATATCACATCACATTTTGTCCATACCACATCACAACATGCCCTGCAAAAACAAGTTAGACCTCCTCTACTTTGTTGTTGCAAATTTTACGTTGCTGCTATGGGCATCATATAAGAACCATTCTTACCTACACAAAGCCACAACAGTGATATACAAGTTGCCTTTTAACCTTCTACAAGGACCGCCCTTGTCAAATCAGATTCAACTAAGGTGGGAGAGACAGACACCCGCCAACCACTTTTATGCAATACAAGTTGCATGTCAGTCAGTGGAACCGGTCTCTTGTGCGAGGACAAGTAAGGTTGGTATGGGCCACTTCATCCCACAATACCGCCAAATCCAGAAATAACAAAGGAGGTAAGCAATTTGAACATCAATGCCCATAACTTCTTTGTGTTCTACTCGTGCATAAACATCTACGCATATACCTAGCTCTGAAGCCACTGATGGGAACGTTGCATGACAATCAAAAAATTTCCTATGAAACACCCAAGATCTAATCTAGGAGATGCATAGCAACGAGAGGGGAGTGTGTCTATGTACCCTTGTAGACCGAAAGCGGAAGCATATATAATGTGGTTGATGTAGTCGTACTCTTCGCGATCCAATCACGATCCAACCGATCTAGCGCCGAACGGACGGCACCTCCGAGTTTAGCACACGTGCGGCTCGATGATGTCTCCTCCTCCTTGATCCAGCAAGTGAAGGGGAAGAAGTAGATGGGGTCACAACTAGCACGATGGCGTGGTGGTGTAGTACCGGCGAGGCTTCGCCAAGCGCGTACCGGAGAGGAGATGGGAGAAGTTGGGGGAGACGGCGGCCAAGGGTGGAAGGGTGCTGCCCCCTATGCCTCCCCACCTTTTTATAGGCGTGGAGGAGGCTGGTGGCTTGCCCTCCAAGCCCCTAGGGTCATTGGCCAAGGGGGGAGGAAGGAAATCCCTCCTTTCCTTCCCCACCGATCGTTATCCGCCTTTTTAGGGATCTTGATCTTATCCCTTCGGGATATGATCCTATTCCTTTTAGGGGGGATCTTGGTGCGCCTAGACCAGGTGTGTGGGGCCTTGCCCCACTACGCACGTTCATGTGGGTCGCCCCATACAGGTGGGCCCCACTCTGGATCCTTCTAGAACCTTCCCGGTACAATACCAAAAAATCCTGAACATTTTCTAGAACCCTGAATATGACTTCCCATATATAAAATCTTTACCTCCAGACCATTCCGGAGCTCCTCGTGATATCTCGGATCTCATCCGAGACTCCGAACAACATTCGGTCACCAACATCAATTATCCCAATATTACTTTAGCATCATCGAACGTTAAGCGTGCAACCCTACGGGTTCGAGAATCATGTAGACATGACCGAGACACCTCTCCGGTCAATAACCAACAGCGGGACCTGGATGCCCATATTGGTTCCTACATATTCCATGAAGATCTTTATCGGTTGAACCACGATGTCAAGGGTTCAGTTAGGCCCAGTTCTTTTGCAAGATTCTCCCAGAATCTGACCCCTCCCCAGCTTCTGCCAGAATCTTTGAGCCCCGTTTGTTTTACGATCCTCTCTAGTTAGGGTCTAATTAGCTAGGATTGTAAAAGAAATGGGGGTCAAAAATTCTGGTAGAAGCTAGGGAGGGGTCAGATTCTGGAAGAATCTTGCAAAAGAACTGGGCCCTAATCCCGTATGCAATTCCCATTATCCGGCGATATGTTACTTGCCCGAGATTCGATCGTCGGTATCGCCATACCTAGTTCATCTCGTTACCGGCAAGTCTCTTTACTCGTTCTGTAATACAAGATCCCGTGACTAAACTCATTAGTCACATGAAGCTTCTTGTGATGTTGTATTACCGAGAGGGCCTAGAGATATCTCTCCGTCACACGGAGCGACAAGTCTCAATCTCGATCCATGCAACTCAACACACACCTTCGGAGATACCTGTAGAGCACCTTTATGATCACCCAGTTACGAAGTGACGCTTGATAGAACACAAAGTATTCCTCCGGTATCCAGTAGTGGCATGATATCATGGTCCGAGGAACAGATACTTGACATGAAGAAAGCTGTAGCAAATAAACTAAGTGATACGATCTGATGCTAATCTTACGGTTGGGTCTGTCCATCACACCTCCTAATGATGTGATCCCATTATCAAATGACAACTCATGTCTATGGTTATCAAACCTTTACCATCTTTGATCAACGAGCTATTTTAGTAGAGGCTCACTAGGGACACGGTGTTGTTTATTGTAACGCCCCGGACACACCCGCCGGTGGTCGTTACTCCTGGCGGGATCTAGACTGGCCCCACAGATCAATACTAGTCTTTCCTGCGCACTTTGTCCTCACTCATGCACACCCGGGAGCAACTTCCCGGTCGGTTACCCATCCTGAAACTACTCCAAGCTGAGCATGCTTAACTTTGGAGTTCTTTCCGAATGGGCTCCTGGAAAAGAAGGAATTCCTTATTGATATGAGTAGTCTATCATCCCTATTAAGCCAGGCTATCACATACACCCCCACTCAGAGGAACCGACGTCCTCATCAGGCCACAGGAACGTTCCCTCTTGGCACATACGTCTGTGCATCCAGTCCGGCACATGTGACATGCCGTGTGCCACGACGGGTCACAAACGTCATGCACAACATGACCGCGCACCTGTCCACAAACATCCGTGTAACCGCGAGGGTTGGCTCTAATACCAACTTGTAACGCCCCGGACACACCCGCCGGTGGTCGTTACTCCTGGCGGGATCTAGACTGGCCCCACAGATCAATACTAGTCTTTCCTGCGCACTTTGTCCTCACTCATGCACACCCGGGAGCAACTTCCCGGTCGGTCACCCATCCTGAAACTACTCCAAGCTGAGCACGCTTAACTTGGAGTTCTTTCCGAATGGGCTCCCGGAAAAGAAGGAATTCCTTATTGATATGAGTAGTCTATCATCCCTATTAAGCCAGTCTATCACATTTATGTATCCACACATGTATTTAAGTTTCCGATCAATACAATTCTAGCATGAATAAAAACATTTATCATGAACAAGGAAATATGATAATAACCATTTTTTATTGCCTCTAGGGCATATTTCCAACAATATGGCATGGATTCCGAGGCGTCTCGTCCACCTAAACAACCTTTATAAAGGGGACCCCATCAAAATGTCAACAAAGAAGCATCGAGCAAAGCCAGAACAGAACCATCATCATCCCCCTTCACAAACCCTAGCCGCCGCCAATTCCATCTCCATAGCCACCATCACCACCATAGTCCATCTCCCTCAAGTTCATACTTGTAATCGTGCATCGCACAAGGAAGCCATTGTAAGACATACTTGCAATCAATCTGTTGGCGATATTTCCCAACATGTAGACCCGGCAGGAAGATGACCCGGCCATAGAGCAGGCTCAGCGGGTTATCTCACTGCATGGCTAAGGAGATAATCAACGGGCCGGCCTGACGGGGACCCGGTAAGAAAGGCCGGCTCAGGGATAGGCCGGCTCAAGGAGAAAAACATACGGCAGGAAGGTTGCCTTGGATAATAAGTAGAATAAGTGTAGGAGACGGGTTAGGATTACGACCCGGACTATAATGTAAATCTAGGGTTCCACCTGTTATATAAAGGGGAGTGCCTAGCCCAAAAAGACTAAGTTGCAATCCCTCGAGAGCTAGGTTAGCGAGATCGCATCCTTGTAATCGAGATCGAATCAATACAATCAAGCATGACGTAGGCTATTACCTCGATCGTGAAGGGCCGAACCTGGGTAATCTCGTGTCTTCTCATTCCCAATCAACCCCGTTAGGCTTCCACCCTTGTGCGATGGCCTCAACTCCAACTCCTTTCACCAGGGCATCTGCCGTGTCAAAACCACGACAGTTGGCGCCCACCGTGGGGCCTATGCACGGTGGAGTTGAGTTCTTAGCAGGAGCTCTCCCAGGGTTTGGGAAGTACATGGTCGGCTTGATGACAAAGAGCCGCCGTGGGAAGCTCTACATCGACGATTCGTACTGGGGTACCGACGCCGACTCAATCGAGTACGGGTACCGGGTCCCCTTTGGCAAGATCCATACCTTCATCGGTGTCATCGGCGAGTCGGCCTCCGGGTTGGAAGCTGTCACAGGCGTCAAATCGGCTTGCCGCGCCAGCCCGAGCTAGGCAAGACCCGGCCTGCCACAGGCCGGCCGGAAGCATGCCTTCGTAGGGTTCACCCAAGGGGTGGCCTTGTCGGAGTACTCCCTGTCCGGAGACGACACACTCATTCAATCTGACGGTGAATCCTCGACAGGCGAAACCGGGACGATCCGTCCCCTATATGATGGAAGGCTGGGATACACTAACGAGGTCTTTCCAGAGGTCCTTGAGCCACCTCGTTTTGCAGCGGTTTACATGGTGGGTAGACAGGATCCAGCGCGCAATTCAGTCGATCCAATGACTGGGCAGAACCTCACCCTAGCCGGTTCAGGAGGAGCCGGCGCGATGACCGCCGGCTCTCAGAAAACCGCGGTACAGGCACTTGCGGACTTGATGAATACACTGACAGCCCTATTGGCTGAGCCGGTTACTGTGGAGAACGCAGTTGCGTGCAACACGGACATCATTAAGTGTCGCGAGCAGATGGCCAAGATCCAAGAGGACATCAATGCTGAGAACGCCCGCGTGGCAGAGGCACAGGCCCGGCTTGCCGAGGAGAGACATTGCCTAGATGAGAAGGCTCATTACTTAAGCCGCCGACAAGCCGAGTTAGAGCTCTTCCACCGGAGGCGTCATCAAAGCCGGCTTCCGGCTAACATCGAGCCGACTCAGCTATTTACTACACCGGACAATCCGCTGGCTCCGACGAACCTGGGGGCTGGAGTTGTCCCCTCGGGACGGCCACTTTTGCAGCAGCCGGCTCAGCAGAGGGAGCCGACCCAGCATCACATGCCAGATCAGCAACAGCAGCTGCCATCTTGCTGGTTCCAGACCCCAATTGGACACTATTCCAACCCGGTCGACAACGTGTTGGCGGTGACTCACAACCTGGCGGCAATCCCAATTGAGGGAGACGGTCTGGCTCAGGTCGAAGCCAGGAACGCCATCGCGATGCTTAAGATGGCAGTGGTGCAGCAAGCCAACTATTCTCATAGTCAGCACTGGCTTCACTCGACCCCTCATCAGAGCCGCACCAAGAGCCAACGCCCTGAGTCGCCAGCAGTTTCCAGCAGCGCACACCACAGAAGGGCCGCCCAACCACTGGCGAATCAACACCAGCCCAGGATTCCGAATGTGCAGGACATTGTGGACACCGCCCGGGCTTTACAAGCGTTGGAGGAAGAAAACACGCGTGCAGTGTATAACCCACCGGCAGCACACCACCCGCCCACCGCAGCCTAGACAGCTGGCCGGCTTGGGGGCTTATCAAGCCATATGATCGAAACTCCTTGTTTAGTCCTGGCGCTGCGAGAGGCGCGCTCATCAAGTTCATCCGTGAGAATCGGGACATCTTTGCATGGAAACCTTCTGATATGCCAGGTGTACCGAGAGAACTCGCTGAGCACTCCCTTAATGTGGATCCTAAGTTTAAGCCAGTTTGCCAGTATCTCCGTAGTGAAGCAGGAAGATCAAGAAAAGACGGCTTTCATCACACCCTTTGGGGCCTTCTGTTATACCACTATGTCGTTTGGTCTGAAGTGTGCACAGGCGACCTATCAGCGCTGTGTCCAAAATTTTTTTCACAAGCAAATTGGGCGGAATGTTCATGCATATGTTGATGACATCGTGGTGAAATCTCAGAAGAAAGAAACCCTGTTGGAGGATCTCAAGGAAACATTTGACAATCTCCGTGTCTACCAGATGAAGCTTAACCCAGAGAAGTGTGTTTTTGGTGTCCCTGTAGGAAAACTTCTAGGATTTCTCATTTCCGAGCGTGGCATTGAAGCTAACCCAGAAAAGATCAAGGCAATCATGACCCTGGCTAAGCCAGCAATTCTTAATGCCATGTAAAAGCTGGCTGGGCGGGTTGCGGCGTTGAGCCAGTTCATAAGCCGGCTTTGGGAAAAGGCAATCCCGTTGTATCAATTGCTCAGGAAATCAGATGACTTTGTTTGGAGTGATGCTGCAGATCAGGCTTTTGAGGCCCTCAAGAAACAGTTGTCTAAGCCACCGGTCCTTGCTGCCCCACATGAGAAGGAACCTATGTTGTTGTATATTGCTGCCAACAACAAGGCTGTAAGTGTTGCAATTGTTGTCGAGCACAAGGAGGAAGGCAAGGAATATCCAGTTCAGCGCCCTGTGTATTATATCAGTGAAGTATTAACAGAGTCCAAGCAGCGATATCCGCATTGGCAGAAATTGGTCTACGGAGTGTTCATGGCTAGCCAGAAACTGAAGCATTACTTCCACGAGCATCCAATCACTATGGTTAGCTCAGCACCTCTTGGGGACATAATTCAGAACCGGGAAGCCACGGGCCGGGTTGCTAAGTGGGCCATTGAGCTCGGTCCACATCATCTTAAATATGTGCCCCGCACAGCAATCAAATCTCAGGCTTTGGTAGATTTCATCAATGATTGGACAGAGTTGCAGACTCCCGAAGAGAAGCCAGACACGACATATTGGTCCATACATTTTGATGGCTCAAGGCAGCTCGAAGGCTCAGGGGCTGGAGTTGTGATTACTTCCCCGCGAGGAGATAAGTTCGGTTATGTCTTAAGACTTATGTTCCCTTGTACTAACAATGCAGCAGAATATGAGACATTGCTTCACGGGCTCCGAATGGCCAAAGAGATGAACCTGAGCCGGGTCAGGTGTTTGGGCAACTCAGATCTGGTGGTCCAGCAGGTTTCTGGCACATGGGACTCCAAGGATCCCCTTATGGCGGCTTATCGGCATGCGGTCACTAACATTGCTGGGCACTTCAAGGGTTATCAAGTTGATCACATCGATCACCGGCAGAACGAGGCAGCAGATGCACTGTCTCGCTTGGGTTCTCAGTGGAAGCCGGTGCCACCTAATGTTTTTCTGGATGTCTTGCATAACCCATCTGTCAAGTTGCCGACGGAGGAAGACTTGGCTGTTCCTGACCCTGAGGCGGCTCTAGTGGCTGTTGTTCATGCTATACCTGATTGGGCAGTCCCTTACTTGGCTTATCTAAGCCGGGGAGAGCTTCCAGCAGAAGAAATCCTCAATCTACAGATCATCAGACGATCGAAGTCTATGACTATCGTCAATGGTGAGTTGCATCGACGAAGTGTCACTGGTGTTTTTCAGCGTTGCGTTTCACCTGAGGAAGGCCATGCGATTCTCAATGAGATTCATTCTAGCGATTGTGGTCATCATGCCGGCTCACGATCCCTCGTCGTGAAAGCTTTCCGGCACGGGTTTTACTAGCTCACAGCTCACGCCGATGTAGAAGATATTGTGCGCAAGTGTGATGTTTGCCAGAAGTATGCACGCCAGGCTCATGTGCTGGCTCAAGAGTTGAGGATGATCCCGATAACTTGGCCTTTTGCAGTCTGGGGGCTGGACATGGTTGGGCCCTTTAAACGTTCCAAGAATAAACATACTCACTTGTTGGTAGCTGTGGACAAATTCACCAAGTGGGTAGAAGCAGAGCCGGTTAGCCGTTGTGACGCTGCTACAGCCATCAAATTTCTGAAAAAGTTGATATTTTGCTTCGGCTATCCACACAGTATCATCACAGATAATGGAACCAATCTTTCCAAAGGAGTCATGAAGCAGTTCTGTCAACAGGAGCACACCCGGCTTGATCGGGCATCGGTTGCGCATCCTCAGTCCAACGGACAGGCAGAGAGAGCCAATCAGGAATATCTGCGTGGTATCAAACCCCAGCTCATGGTGCCTTTGCAACGAACCCCGGGTTGCCAGGAAGAGGAGTTACCTGCAGTACTTTGGAGCATACGGACTACTCCCAACAGGTCGACAGGCTATACGCCATTTTTCCTGGTCTATGGTGCAGAAGCTGTACTTCCAAGCGATATTCGTCATGACTCCCCTCTAGTGGCAGCTTATGTGGAATCAGATAATGAGCAAGCTCACCAAAATGCTTTAGATGCTTTGGAGGAAGAACACGAACTCGCCGCGTCCAGATCAGCCATCTATCAACAAGACCTACATTGCTATCATAGCCATAGAGTTCAGAGCCGTACCTTTCAGGAAGGTGACCTAGTGCTCCGTCTGATACAAGACCAGACAGGCATGCATAAGCTTTCACCTCCTTGGGAAGGGCCCTTTGTAGTCAGCAAGAATCTCAACAACGACTCATACTACCTGGTTGACATACGTGAGGCAGATAAATCACGTACCTCTGAAGAGGAGGGAAGCCGGCCTTGGAACATTGCCCATCTCCGGCCATATTACACCTAAGTCACAGACTGGGTCGCATCTTTTGTACATACCTTCTAGCATGTATATACATATTTTGATCAATGAAATAAAAACCGGCAGCTCTGTATAAGAGAGTTTGTCGTTTGCCTCAAAATTGTGTGTTGAGTCTTTATTGGTTGATCATTGGTTACTTGGGGGCTTCCAACTCATCGAGTTCAGCTTACAAAACCCTTTAACTCGGCAAAAAGCCACAACTTGGTTAAACCTACCTGTCAGCAAGATGCTACTCCAAAAAGGTGACCCGGCGTACGCCTGACGACTCAATCAAAAAGGTGACCCTGAATTCGTCAGAGTTAAAACGTTTGATTGGTCACGTGAGAGCCGGCTTTCAGAGAGCGAGGATAAACCAAAAGGCCAATGCGCTTGCTTCATGAAAGCAAATCAGACTTGTACCTGAAAAAGGTTGGTCTCCACGTTGTGCTACATAAGACGGCAATTTTATATTTATGTTTTGCATTGCATTACCTCTTGCATGCATGCGCATACTTATTGTTTTCATACATTCTGCATTATTATATTCACCGGTTCTTTATCTAGCAATAAGATTTGCCAGGTTACTTCTTAACACGCCACTGGTGTGAGCTCATAATAAACACAGCTGATTCTGTGCTTGTATTCTGAGCAACAAAAAGGCTTGTCATTACAAGCAGCAAGTTTGTACAAGCAATACAACAAAAAGTGCACGATGGCACTTGTACTAGCACAAATTTATCTACAAAACTATTACACGCCGCCCACTGGCCTACGGACACATCACTATTTCCAAGATCAGTTGAATAAAAGACAAACCGGTGTTCTATGTGGCCGGGTTAGGAGTAGCGTCAGAAGTTGAAGGAGCACCGTGAGCTGGTTCTTTGCAATCATCATCACCCGCCGCCTCCTCCTGACTTGAAGAGTCGCCGGTCGACCACTAAATGGAGCGCAACGGTTCAAATATGGCATTGGCTGTTATCATGGAAGAAGGGTCGACGTCAGGGGTGAAAGATGGCTTACGCATGCGAGCAAGGGCCACTGGCTCAGGGTTTTGCGGCTCCATCCGTTCGTTCTCTTCAGAATAGCCGGCCTGATACTTGGATAGATTTTCTTCTTCTGCAATCGCAGTGGTGGCAACCCGGGTTTCTTTTATACATCGTTGAAAGTCCTCCTTGGTGAAGGTGGTATCATCTACATTGAACTCAGGGTACCCACCGACAATCTGAGCTGGAACCAATTCTGGCACGTAGGCTTTGGCACGAGCAAAAACTGTCAGGGCCCCAGTGTAGCAAGCCGCCTTCTTCCACTCTTCAAACCACTTGGGCACAACTGACAAGTCTTTCAGCATGTCTGCAATCAGCTGCGGTGGGGCCTTAGTATTCTTCATGGCCACGGCCATAATACAGCATGCACCGCATATATAGAGTTGTTCTGCCAGGGTGTACACCGCCTTCAGCTTCACTAATGGTTGCTCAGCAAGATTATGAGTTCTTCGACCTGCAGGGATAAGTGGATAACAATGTTATTAAGGCCGGCTTGATATTTTAAGCCAGTATATTTGATGCTTTGAGTGTCTGTTCTCATTTACCAAAGATAGCCTGGCACAAGGCTGTAATGTGGCCCTTCAAGGTGGACAGCTCTTGGGTCACTGGCTCAAGTTTTGCCTCGGCCTCTTTGGCACGTTTGACCAAGCTGGTTCTTTCCGCTTCAAAAGCCGCCTCAGTGTTCTTCAGCGTACTTCTAACAAGGTGCAAAGTCTTGTTGGCTTCTGAAGCCGACTCTTCAGCCTTCTCATGAAGCTGTTCCTCTTTCTCTGCCTCCCTTTGGAAGTGGGATGCTTGCTATTCAGCATGATCTAGCATATCCTGCATCAAAGTATTGAAGTTTCAGACAGTATATAATAAAGATCCAAGCCGCCATTCTGGTCGACCCGGCACTTGGGGGCTACAATTATCAAAGTTTTTTTCACAAAGCAATAAAGTCCCATGAGGATGTGGGCATTCCACATGGCACTTGGGGGCTAATGCACATTTTGATCCATATTACTGCATATTGAGACCCGGCCATCATAATATGATGCACTGGCCCTTGGGGGCTACCGATTGTTATTACCCTTGCAATTACACTTTTGAAGACCCGGGTCATCATCTAGTATTGACCCGGCCCTTGGGGGCTATATCTATATAGGTGGGAATGTTAAGACAGGAGACGGAAGGTTACCTCATACTTCCGTTTAAGGGAAGTCACCATGGCGATTTCTGTATCACGGCTCTCAGACAGCCGGGTTATCATAGCCTGATGCAGCATGTTGATATCCTGATCTTCAAAGGAATGACTATTGAGGGCTACCTTCCCTTTATCTTTAATGGGCGACTCAGCCCTGGCAGGGATCTTTGTTAAAACTGAAGAGGTTTCCGGTGGAGCATTTTGTTGTTCACCGGTCACTATCACATCGTCGTGGGCCTTTTCAACAGGCTGGTCTTTGGTTAGTTCTTCCTTCTCCTCAAGAATTGGAGAAGAGGCATGAGCCGGGCTCACATTAGTGTCTTGGGGCGGCAGGTCACTCTGAAAAGCCGACTCATCCGGAATGTCTGGGTTTGATATCGCGTCTTCTTGAGAAGGGCCTATTTGAATGACCGGGTCAGACGGCCCGGCGGTGGTTTTCTTCTTAATGGCCTTCGCGCTAGGCAAGGAACAAGGAGTCATTTGGTTAAAGGTTAAAAGAGCAAGAATGTATTAAATAAAACATAAGCAGGTTGTTTACCCAGGATTGATGTTAAAAGTTGGCACCTGAGTGGCGCTTGACTCGTCAAAAGAAGGAGATGTCTGATATGCCGAGTCATTCAAATGCAGTGGTTCTTTGAAATGACCGGCGTGAGGAAGAGATGGGGTTGGGCTGAGCGGTGCCTCTGTTCATGCTCTATGTACTGGCGGCTCATTGCCTAACCCGCCACTTAATTCTCCTTCACTGCTCTGGGTTTTCCTTTTTGACGTTCCTGCGAGCTGCGTTTTCTTCAAAAGAAGTTGGGGATCTAAGTGAGCATCTCGGTGTGAAAAAGGGACTTTATGGACGGTAACCCAGGGTTTCTTTCGAACTTTACGGACTGCAACCCGGGATTTCTTTTGGACAGGTTTTGGAGAGTCAGAGTCTGAAGAGATCAAAGTTACCACTGGCTCACTGGCACGGCTGATCTTAGCTTCTTCCTGTGGAGAGTCGGCATCAGCAAGCTGGTTAAAAAGGCGGCCGAGAGAGTCAAATTCTACCTCATTGTCTTCATCATCCTCTGGATCTTCTTCGTCGTCTTCTCGAGGAGGAGTAGGGTCTTGAACTTCAACCCGCCACCAGTCAGCATTCACCTGTATCATGACGGATTAATACAATTATGACAAGGATCATACAGTATTTATAAAATGAAGGACAACAAAGACGGCTTACCTCGGGTGCCGGGTTGTTTGAGTAGAAGGGAGCGAGTCCCACTAGCTTAATATCGTCCTTTGTTTCACCAAGAAGCTTTTTGGCAAATTTTAGGGCGTCCTTCTCCTGGAGGTTAACCCAGCTAAATCGAAGTGGATCTTCTGGATGGCTGGGGTTGGTATGCTGTCGGGACCCCAATCCTAAGTCACACCGATCTAGCATAAGACACATCATATCACTTTGCGGCCTCACGCACGGTAACCCACGGCTGCCGCCTTTACCTTGGCCGGGACCGTTTGCGTCTTTTTTCGCTCACATATATGATTGTGATGCTAGCATCCATATGACAGAGAACCCATGTTGACATGACTAGTCATAAACCAAGGTGGCACAAACGTACAGGGATATGCATACATAACCCAGCAATGCACGTGCCGGTCATCAGCGTGTGCACCGAGTCGTAGCAAGCTACAAGGACTCCAGTAAAACACCGCATGACATTTCCCCGTAGGGACGGACACAGGAACAAAGAAGGATACATGCCGGTCAATCCATGTGTTCCGGAGCAGTAGCGAACTACCAGGGCTCAGTGGAAGCACTAGGAGGCATTTCCCTGTATGGAAGGCTACCAAAGCAGATAACTAGGTGTCGAATCCCACACATACCAATGCATTTCAAACATACACACAATATGCATGATATGTGTAGATACAACATGGCATCACAACATAACTCTACGACTCAAAGTATTTATTTAAGAGGCTCTGAAGAGCCATACATAGCATGATATTACAAACATGGCTCTCATGACCCAACATACAAGGTCATACAAGCAATGAAAGCATAAACATGTCTGAGTACAGACAGCTAAAAAGAAAGAGGGCTAGAAAGCCTGTCTATCTACAAGACCCTCCATAGGAACCAGACCTCTGTCTGGGACTCCCAAGCTACTCATCGAAGCCCACGTGGAACTACTGGTGAGACTGAAGTCTCCTCTGCAAAAACATAAATTAAGCAACCGTGAGTACAAAGGTACTCGGCAAGACTTACATCAGAACTAACTACATATGCATCAATATCAATAAAGGGGGTAGTGGAGTTTTACAGCAGCAAGCCAGCTTTGACTCTGTGGCTATCCTGTACTACGACTAGCAGTAATTTCTTGAGGTGAGAAAGCGCACACGAGTCCACATATTCACCATATCAATACTCCACTATGGATCCTCTCCCATCTCCCTACGAGAAGGCCATCCATAGCACTCACACTTATCTTACGCATTTTAGAGTATCCACTTCAAGTTGTTTATGAACCATATAAGTCTCCAAGTAGTCCATATCCGCGGACGCGGCTATTCGAATAGATCATTTTACCCTACAGGGGTGTACTTCTTCCCACACGCTCTCACCACTTACCACCATATACACATCATGTATCTCGGCAACCTTCAAGCGGAAGCCTGGCAAGGGTGTCGGCCACAACCTGACTAACCACGCAAGACTCTAGTCTAGGTTTATCGCCTATCTGAGGCTAAACCCGCAAGGGAAGTCCGGCCGAAGTTTCCATTATGGCCCCAAATGATGTGTGCAGGGTTCCCAAGTCCACCTCGATGGATGGTACTGCGCTTGGTACACCATGCCACGGTGCCTAGTCTGTTCCAAGCCCACTTGTACCGGGTGCCACTTGTTAGACTACTAACGCAACCTACAAACACCAGAAACTAGTTGCAACTCTTGGACAAAGATCAAGGCGATTAATAAGTCGAGAGGGGTCATATTTTAGGGCCCAATGTGTGGTACTAACTGTTCTTGGATAACATACACAGGACTCAGTTCTTAATGACGGTCTCAATGAGACAACCCACCATGTACTCCTACATGGCCTCTCATTGCTACCTTTACCAAATCGTGTTCACACACTTAGCTCTCGCACAGTAGGACATGAACACAACCATTCCAATTCATCGCCTAGATGGATCAGACCTGACACAACTCCAAGCATAGCAGGCATAAGAAGAAAGCATGGATGAGTAGTCACAACATGGCTCAAATAGTTCCTACTCATGCTATGAGGTTTCAACTATTTACTGTGGAAAGATAGGTCATGCAGAGGAATGGGTTCAACTACCGCAACATGTAACAGTTGAATCGTTGTTGCCCTAATGCAGTAAAAGAGAGCAAGAGCGAAAGCGTGGGATTGTATCGGAATGCTCAAGGGGGTTTGCTTGCCTGGCACTTCTAAAGATAGTATAGCTATTAGCTCTTCATCGGTGTCAACGATCACAACGTCGGGAACGTCTTCTACTGAGAAGGAACAACACCAACAAACAGGAAAAGGAAACACATTCAATGCAATGAACATCCAAATGAATGACATGTCATATTCAGGTACTGAATTGCCCTAATGCAATAGTTAGTCATATTAATTGAAGTGGAATTGAAACATATAGCAAATTCCAACTCCAAAACTAATTACCATATATTCCATAATCATGAATTGTCCTAGTTGGTGTTGTTAACTTGCTCAAACATGCATGATCATGGCATAAACAGATTCTTTGGATTTTTCTAATCATTTTTCATATATAAATTATTTTCATCTGAGTTATAGTTTATTTTCTATGATTTTTAGAAGTTTTAGGTATTTTCTGGAATTTCTAAATCATATATGAAATAGGAAAAACCAGAAAAGGTTTTATGACATCAGCACTACGTCATGCTCGCGTCAGTTTGTCAAAGGGCCGGTCCAGGTCAAACCTGACTCTGGGTCCAACGTGTCATTGACTCAGCTAATTAACAGGGTTAATTTAAACGTAATCTAAAGATTAGCAGGGCCTGGGCCCGCCAGTCGGTGACCCAGTGGGGGTTAACTAATTGGTAATTAGTCCCTAATGGCCGGATTAGGCCGACGGTTAGTCACTGGCTTAAGCAGAGGCGGCGGCGTTCACCGTTCCGGCGACGGGAGCAAGCAGGGCTGGTCTCATTGAAATGGCCATGACACGGCGCGTCCAAAGGTGGTGGCGGGTGGTGCTGGGGTGGCCGGAAAAGTGGCCGGCAGCAACATTTGGCGGCGGCCAGAGCTCGGCTAGCACGGGCTAGGTGCTAGGGTGCAGGAATGAAAGCAGAAAAGGAGGGGAAGGAAGCGGAAGCTCACGAGGTGCTAGAAAGACGGCTCAGAGTGCTCGGGGACGTCCTGTAGCTGGAGAATCGACGACGGCGATCCACGGGGCCAAAGGTTGAAGACGATGGCGATGGTGATGCAGTGATGCGTCCAGGATAGCGTGGCTCATTGTAAGGGACAGAGACGTCGCGGCGGTTCTTCTGGAAACGTCGAGGGGGAGGCGATGGCTACGCAAATGGCGACGGCGTGTTCATGGCGGCTCGGCCAGCTGAAGCATAGGCGAGGAAGAGAGGGGGAGGAACTGGAGGGAGGAGAGGTCAATCCAGACGACATGACGGCCTTATCCCTCTCTTGGAGGGCCTACCTGCAAGCAGGAGGTGGCCAGGCGCGTGCTGGCGACCTATGGCCATGCGCTCGTCCTCCTGTCCAGAGGAAGGAGACGACTGGCAGTGCCAGGTGGGCTGGGCCGGCTATAGGAGCAGGCCAGGTGAGTCTGGTGAGTCTATCTCTCTCTCTACTTTTATTTTTCTTTTACTTTTCCACTGTTTAAAATTCAAAACAGTGCCAAATATCCCCTGAATATTTTTATGTTGCTAGATGGACTTTTACAAAAGCACATAAAACATTTCAGGGGTATTTGAAATTATATTCTAATTATATGAATATAACTCAAATTCAAATAGCTATTGATTTAAATTCAAATGCCCAAAATAATTCCTTAAAAATGTTCAATCTTTTTGGTATGGATCAAAACCCTTGCCAAAATTATCAAACATCAATGAAGGGATTTTTGGGATCATTGAATGAAATTTTTAGGGTTCTTGCCCTTTTTTTATTTAAATTTTTTTGAGGCTTTGAAAATTCCCTCAATTCAAGTTTCTTGAATTTAAATATGATGCATGACTACCTCTAATGCAACTATTTACAAGCAATTATTCTAGGACTGTGACAACTCACCCCCACTAAACAAGAATCTTGTCCCGAGATTCAGGCGTAGGGTAAGAGGAACAGGGGACACCAAACTAACACAATCTTCTCGATCCAATTGCCCTTCTCAAAGATGTTGATCCATTACACTAAATTAATCTTGACATCCTTGCCTTCGAGAACTTCACCCAACATGATGACAAAAGAAAGAAACTCTACAGGAATCGATCTTCTTGAAGATCGAGCAACTCACGATCAACTCATGGAATGAGACATAACAACATCTCTTGAGTTGAGACTCAAAACACACGTCAGGAATGATGGAAGGAAGTAGATAACAAAGGTTCAATTGGCAGGCAACAATTCCACGCTTAAGTAGGATGGTGCATGGGTTTCAAAGTAGCGAGGAGTAAATTGCCCTTAATACCATAACGGGGCACCTTAGAGGAGGTGACTCATTGAATTATCTCCTAAGTCAGGCAAAAAGAATTACTTTTGATACAGGGGTCATTGAAACTCTTCAAACCAAACTCAGGCAAATTCACAAATGATCATTTGAAGGAATCCGACTGAATGGCATACTCGGTTTGGAATGGAAACTATGGTTATAGAACAATCGGCAAACGGAAGGCATATTCCAATTGTTACCAAGGATATAACCTAGTGTATGAGCGTGCTCCCAAGAACTTGAGCATTTCCATATTCATCAGGATTTTACCAACATCAATGCCAAGATCCTAGCAACACTTCATACCACCACGATGAATAAAGATGGAGAATGCAGATGCAAAGGAAGACATCACTTTCTTAGATTTTACCTTAGCAATGCCAAGGAAACGGAATCTGGATGATCGACCGAGAGACATTTAGCACTCCACTTCTAATGTTCTCCTTGATGTACTAGCATAACCCAATTATAGATATTATTTGGTATCTAGAACATCAGGTAAAGGTTGGACTTCGGAAGCACAAAGAATCCATAAGGAACAACTTCTAGAATAAGTCATATGAAATCCACATGGGGAAGTAATCAAATTGCTTAATCAAGACACTACAATAATAGTTCTTTTGGCTAGGTGCGTCCACTTTACCGGAACCTACATCTTAGTTCTTGGGAGAAGTTCCAACCAGCATACCTGCCTGAGATTCAGATCTGGTTGGTGTCAGGATATTCCAGACTTAGCAAACATGTCTGAAAAGGAAAGTTTGCAACCCAAATCGACGAATGTCTGAAAAGGAAAGTTTGCAACCCAAATCGATGAGATGATGTTGCGAGATTCTCGGGAAATGAACTACGGCAGCAAGCTCCAAAACATGAACTGGATTGCAAGATACACGTGAACACAATGTCTAAGACAAACGTGACCACATGGAAGTCCTACAACAAAACACTACCGAGTTCTAGTTGGGAACCATCATCAAGGATAACGAAGTCCTTGCATAAGGCATGCTCTTAAGAAGGAACTTCTTCTCCTTGAACAAGTCAATCAGTGGCTTGGTGTGCTAGGGAATACATATGAAATGGAGGTTGCAACTCTCTCAAACCATAGAATACTTCGGACATGCGTGACTGACATGGGATGATTCCAATGGTAACAAAAACAAGCTTTTTCGAATTCATGGCAGCAACTTACATCAAATGCACGTGAGTTAGAGGAAGTCACTCCTTTCATCAAACCTATACTTCATGAGCTAGCACGAAGATAACATTTTCAAAAGTTTCCAACAGTAGCTTGATGTTCATCATGAATCATGGAGACGATAAAAATATTGCCGATGGGCTCAACAAAAATTCACCGAGATTTCCATATAGATGTAATTCCATAACTATGTGAACAATGTGATAGCATTGGTCAGACCAAAAGAATATAATGATGCGTGCTCGAGAAAACAACCATGAGTAAGACAACGTTACGAAAATTGTTGGTTCTGATTTTGATTTGAAGATAGCACATACTCAAATCAAATATTGGATAAGGCAATAGATCCAACAACTGAACATGAAGGTCAATCAATGAAGATATCATCTTTCTTCAACACGCACACAAAAATATCCCTTTGAAATGAACTAAGTCAGATAAAGTTTTTATCTTCCAACCCTCCAAGTTGTTGTTTAGCTGAACCAACTAGTTCAGGGGTATCCAACACATATCCTTGGAGAAGGGGTGGTTCAGAGGAAAACCAACTCGATCACGAACTCAACATAACGGTCAGGGGACAACCTAGTAATAATTCTGAGAAGATATTCAGAAAATCACGAACCACCGATATGTTACTAAGCTCGAGAATAATCTTGCTTTTCAGGGCAAGATGATATGATCAAAAGAGCCAGAGATTGACACAATCCTAACTCACTGATCGAAGAGCGCACCAAGAAAGATGGACTAGGTAGCACGATCAATTTTAGGATGGTGATTCAATAACCAACACACTAAGAATCAAATTATCGTCCATTAACTACCAAGCAAGGGGGTTGCAAGGAGTATTGAGTTCACACATCACGGTTCACTTGTCGGTATTCCAGTTACAACAACATGGGACAGAGGAGTGAATGATGATGGCGAGAGTATCACTACATCAATAGTTCATAAGAGGTTGTGCAATTCTCACGGCATTCCTAACATAAAGGGGGTAATACTCCAGGGTAGAACAGAACAAAAGCTGGATTGGCATTTTGATCTGCGGAATACAACTGCTTTGACCCAATCCTCGAGATGGACAAAGTACTAGAGTTTGTTTCTCCTAGTCATTCTAAAATAAAAATGGCTTGACGGACCACAAGAATAACAGGCATCGATGAACACGAATGCACAATTACTCTTGACTATCAATTGGTAGACGATGGTCAGAATACAACTGAAGAGGGACAACTCAAAGGAACACATGATTCTCTGAGTTGTGGACGCATGGATTAGCATGTCGAACAAGTCCAACATATTTCTTCCGGATAACCCATGCAGAACGGAAGATCGGCAGAGTCACAAATATTGAATGGAGAACTCATAAAGAGCACTCTTGTTGTGATCTTTTGGTTCAAGGAGAACGTCTGCCATAAGCAGTTCATGGTATTGGAAGAATGATATACCACAAACCTCGAAGACTATCACAAAAGTTACTAATATCCTAAAGGAACGAGCAAATACTGTCAATAGAAATATGCAGATCAAATCTTGGGTCCAAGAACCCAGGAATAGAATACCTACTAGCTAAATGGCATCACGAGATGCTTTCGAGAATAATGGCCAGAATCTTCACACTGGGAACACAAACACATTACTAGATTACCGGGTGGTTCTCTGAGATAACATGGTTTCCTAACAACTACAACAGATACATCAAGGTGATTGATTACCTTAACACAACAATTAGTGTGGCTAGTCTGGCCAAAAGACATCGGATCAGGAAGAAAGAATTTGCAAATGCATCAGACTATTTAGAAACCTGGGACAACTCGGACAGCATAACGGCGGTACGGGCATGAAATATGAAACAACATGCAGGACAACTGACAACATAATAACTGAATTCTATGGAAAACACCAATCCAAGAAGACAACACATTTCCTGTAAGTCTCTAGCATCGTAACTCGTCATCCTGATAGATAGATGAGAAGCCTAGTCCTTAAACCCCGTAGAAAAGAAGAGGGTGACTCTGAATTAGAATGACTCAAGGAAAGGAGTAAAAAGAATCTTATGTTCCCTTCCACAATCAATTCCCTTATATAACTAAAGAATTTCTAGACTCGACTTTGACCAATTTGGCTTGGTAATCCTACAGGCAGTCTGGCTCTGATACCAAAGCTGTTAGGACCCCAATCCTAAGTCACACCGATCTAGCATAAGACACATCATATCACTTTGCAGCATCACGCACGGTAACCCACGGCTGCCGCCTTTACCTTGGCTGGGACCGTTTGCGTCTTTTGGCTCATGTATATGATTGTGATGCTAGCATCCATATGACAGAGAACCCGTGTCGACATGACTAGTCATAAACCAAGGTGGCACAAACGTACAGGGACAGGCATACGTAACCCAGCAATGCACGTGTCGGTCATCAGCGTGTGCAACCAATTTGTAGCAAGCTACAAGGACTCCAGTAAAACACCGCGTGACATTTCCCCATAGGGACAGACACAGGAACAAAGAAGGATACATGCCGGTCAATCCATGTGTTCTGGAGCAGTAGCGAACTACCAGAGCTCAGTGGAAGCACTAGGAGGCATTTCCCTGTATGGAAGGCTACCAAAGCAGATAACTAGGTGTCGAATCCCACACATACCAATGCATTTCAAACATACACACAATATGCATGATATGTGTAGATACAACATGGCATCACAACATAACTCTACGACTCAAAGTATTTATTTAAGAGGCTCTGAAGAGCCATACATAGCATGATATTACAAACATGGGTCTCATGACTCAACATACAAGGTCATACAAGCAACGGAAGCATAAACATGTCTGAGTACAGACAGCTAAAAAGAATGAGGGCTAGAAAGCCTGTCTATTTACAAGACCCACCATAGGAACCAGACCTCTGTCTAGGATTCCCAAGCTACTCATCGAAGCCCACATGGAACTACTGGTGAGACTGAAGTCTCCTCTGCAAAAACATAAATTAAGCAACTGTGAGTACAAATGTACTCAGCAAGACTTACATGAGAACTAACTACATATGCATCAGTATCAATAAAGGGGGTAGTGGAGTTTAACTGCAGCAAGCCAGCTTTGACTATGTGGCTATCCTGTACTACAACTACCAGTAATTTCTTGAGGTGAGAAAGCGCACATGAGTCCACATACTCACCATATCAATACTCCACTACGGATCCTCTCCCGTCTCCCTACGAGAAGGCCATCCATAGCACTCACACTTATCTTGCGCATTTTAGAGTATCCACTTCAAGTTGTCTATGAACCATATAAGTCTCCAAGTAGTCCATATCCGTGGATGCGGCTATTCGAATAGATCATTTTACCCTGCAGGGGTGTACTTCTTCACACACGCTCTCACCACTTACCACCATATACACGTCATGTATCTGGGCAACCTTCAAGCGAAAGCCTGGCGAGGGTGTCGGCCACAACCTGACTAACCACGCAAGACTCTAGTCCAGGATTATCGCCTATCTGAGGCTGAACCCGCAAGGGAAGTCCGGACGAAGTTTCCATTATGGCCCCAAATGATGTGTGCAGGGTTCCCAAGTCCACCTCGATGGCTGGTACTGCGCTTGGTACACCGTGCCACGGTGCCTAGTCTGTCCCAAGCCCACTTGTACCGGGTGCCACTTGGTAGACTACTAACACAACCTACAGACAACAGAAACTAGTTGCAACTCCTGGACAGAGATCAATGCGATTAATAAGTCGAGAGGGGTCATATTTCAGGGCCCAATGTGTGGTAGTAACTGTTCTTGGATAACATACACAGGACTCAGTTCTTAAGGACGGTCTCAATGAGACAACCCACCATATACTCCTACATGGCCTCTCATCGCTACCTTTACCAAATCATGTTCACACACTTAGCCCTCGCACAGTAGGACATGAACACAACCATTCCAATTCATCGCCCAGATGGATCAGACCCGACACAACTCTAAGCATAGCAGGCATAACAAGCAAGCATGGATGAGTAGTCACAACATGCCTCAAACAGTTCCTACTCATGCTAAGAGGTTTCAACTATTTACTGTGGAAAGACAGGTCATGCAGAGGAATGGGTTCAACTACCGCAACATGTAACAGTCGAATCATTGTTACCGTAATGCAGTAAAAGAGAGCAAGAGCGAGAGAGTGGGATTGTATCGGAATGCTCAAGGGGGTTTGCATGCCTGGCACTTCTGAAGATCGTATAGCTATTAGCTCTTCATCGGTGTCAACGATCACAACGTCGGGAACGTCTTCTACTGAGAATGAACAACACCGGCAAACAGGAAAAGGAAACACATTCAATGCAATGCACATCCAAATGAATGACATGTCATATTTAGGTACTGAATTGACCTAATGCAATAGTTAGTCATATTAATTGAAGTGGAATTCAAACATATAGCAAATTCCAACTCCAAAACTAATTACCATATATTCCATAATCATGAATTGTCCTAGTTGGTGTTGTTAACAGATTCTTTGGATTTTTCTGATCATTTTTCATATATGAATTATTTTCATCCGAGTTATAGTTTAATTTCTATAATTTTTAGAAGTTTTAGGTATTTTCTGGAATTTCTAAATCATTTATGAAATAGGAAAAACCTGAAAAGGTTTTATGACATCAGCACTGCGTCATGCTCGCGTCAGCTGGTCAAAGGGCCGGTCCAGGTCAAACCTGACTCTGGGTCCCATGTGTCATTGACTCAGCTAATTAACAGGGTGAATTGAAACCTAATCTAAAGATTAGCGGGGCCTGGGCCCACCAGTCAATGACCCAAAGGGGGTTAACTAATGGGTAATTAGTCCCTAATGGCCGGATTAGGCCAGCGGTTAGTCGCCGGTGTAAGCAGAGGCGGCGGCGTTCGCCGTTCCGGTGATTCCGGTGACAGGAGCAAGCGGGGCTGGTCTCGTTGAAATGGCCATGATGCGGCGCGTCCAAAGGTGGTGGCGGGTGGTTCTGGGGTGGCCAGAAAAGTGGCCGGCGGCGACATTTGGCGGCGGCCGGAGCTCGGCTAGCACGGGCTAGGCGCTAGGGTGCAAGAATGAAAGCGGAAAAGGAGGGGAAGGAAGCAGAAGCTCATGAGGCGATCGAAAGACGGCTCAGAGTGCTCGGGGGCGTCCTGTAGCTGGCGAATCGACGATGGCGATCCACGGGGCCGAAGGTTGAAGACGATGGCGATGGTGATGCGGTGATGCGTCCGGGATAGCGTGGCTCATTGTAGGGGATAGAGACGTCGCGGCGGTTCTTCTGGAAACGTCGAGGGGTCGAGGGGGTGGCGATGGAGGGGGGAGAGGTCGATCCAAACGACACGACGGCCTTATCCCTCTATTGGAGGGCATACCTGCAAGCAGGAGGTGGCCAGGCGCGTGCTGGCGACCTACGGCCACGCGCTCGTCCTCCTGTCTAGAGGAAGGAGACGACTTGCAGTGCCAGGTGGGCTGGGCCGGCTACAGGAGCAGGCCAGGTGAGTCTGGTGAGTCTATCTCTCTCTCTGCTCTTATTTTTCTTTTGTTTTTCTTTTACTTTGCCACTGTTTAAAATTCAAAACAATGCCAAATATCCCCTGAATATTTTTATGTTGCTAGATGGACTTTTACAAAAGCACATAAAACATTTCAGGGGTATTTGAAATTATATTCTAATTATATGAATATAATTCAAATTCAAATAGCTATTGATTTAAATTCAAATGCCCAAAATAATTCCTTAAAAAGTTCAATCTTTTTGGTATGGATCAAAACCCTTGCCAAAATTATCAAACATCAATGGAGGGATTTTTCGAATCATTGAATGAAATTTTTAGGGTTCTTGCCCTTTTTTTATTCAATTATTTCTGAGGCTTTGAAAATTCCCTCGATTCAAGTTTCTTGAATTTAAATATGATGCATGACTACCTCTAATGCAACTATTTACAAGCAATTATTTTAGGGCCGTGACATATGCATAAGCCGGGTGCTCAGGCTAAGGGGTTGAATGCGCCATTCCATCCATGTTCGGGCCAGGTCAACGCCGGTGAGGACATGGGCGATCAAAGCATTCATCTTTGGATGCAGGGGCTCCAGGATCTCTCTTTGCTCTTTGGACGCGAAGCCCGAGAAGGCTGCATTGGCGGCAAGCCGGCTTGCCCTGTAACCCGGGAGTGGATGTTGTCCTTCATGGGATGTGTCTTTGCAATAAAACCGGGTTCTATGCCATCCCTTGGGGTGACTGGCCGGCTTGGCGTTGGGGAAGACTATGTTTTTCCTTCGTTGGATGGAGATTCCACCAAGTTCAACGCTTGGGCCATCCTTGTGCTCCGTTTGGCGGTTCAAATAAAAGAACTCCCGGAATAAGCTAATAGATGCCTCAAGTTGAAGATAAACTTTGCAGAAAACTTGGAATTGGCACAGGTTGAAGATGGAGTTGGGGGCCAGATCTTGAGGCCTGATGTTTAAGAAATGCAGCATGTCTCTGAAAAACTTAGAGCCCGGAGGACAGAAGCCCCTTAAAACGTGATCAACAAAAATGACGATCTCGTTCTGATCTAGCTGAGGGTGAACTTCTTCCTCAGGAGCTCGCCATGCAATTGTTTCTTTAGCCGGTAGCAGCCCGGAATCCACCAGGGCTTACTGACTAAGCTCAGACATGCTGGATTTTGCCTAGTTAACAATCTTAGGCTTGGGAGCCACTGATTCAGCTGCGATCCAAAGGAGAAAATATCGTAAGCCGGCAATTCAAAAAAATTCCAGGTTATCATAAAGTAAAAGGCATTATCCAACAGTAGGAATATTCGCCGGGTCACAGAAAGGGGTTTGAGTGTAACCCGGGTCAAAACTTCATGCGTAAAATAAGCCGAGAATCTCATGATGAGGATTTTTTACAAGTGTTGAGCATAGTCTGGGTCATGAGTTGGTAAATAGGTTTCGCATGAGTTAACAGGTTCTACAGATCTGGAAATTGATCGAAAATAGGGAGGTAAAACCTAGGTCTGTTCTTCGAGGAAACAAATAAGTACAGTGGGGGTCTCATTTGGAATAAAATGATAGATCTACCAAACACAAGAAATGCGGTGGAATAATCCTATGAGTATCCAAATGGAGATCCGTGATTGTTCTTCGAATCTGTAACTACTGATGTGATGAACTGCGAAGAACAGGCGAAGAACAAGAGAAGCAATGGCAAAAGGGAAAAGGAGGCTTACGGGTTCCGGTGAGGAATCTTGCAGTCTTCGGAAATGGCGGAGGCGACCACGTGAGTAGGGCCGGATGAACTCCGGCAACGAAAGGAAGGTTCGGTCGGAGCAAGCTCGGACAGTGCTGAACGGCGGCGGCAGGCTCGAAAGGGCACATCGGCGAAGGAGAGATAGAGAAAGAAGATGAGTAGCAGAGAAGGAAGTGGGGGAGGCACCGGTCTATTTATGGGTGTGGCAGAACCCCAAACGGCATGCGCGAAGCCCCAAGCGGCGTAGTAAATAGTGGCTCAAAAGGCTCCTCAATTTTCGTTCCTGACAAGATAATATGAATCCACTCAAAGATTTCCCATGATGTCATCCCGGATTTTGCGGAAGGGGAGCATGACGTCATGAGGTGCGATGATGGAAAAATACCAAGTTTATAAAGGAGGAATGACTCAGCAAGATGTTAAGTCAGAAAATCTGCTTGGCTGTGGCATATGCAGAAAAGGCCGGCTTGAAAAAAAAGTAACCTCAAGTTGTGGCTTATCAGGAAATTCTTTATTTACTTTGTTTTCAGGTTGGAGTTTAACATGGATAAATCCAAGTCAAACTGATGGCTAATGTTGGGGATATTTCCCAGCATGTAGACCCGGCAGGAAGATGACCCGGCCATAGAGCAGGCTCAGCGGGTTATCTCACTACGGGGCTAAGGAGATATTCAACGGGCTGGCTTGACGGGGGCCCGATGAGAAAGGCCGGCTCAGGGACGGGCCGGCTCAAGGAGAAAAACATACGGCAGGAAGGTTGCCTTGGAGAATAAGTAGAATAAGTGTAGGAGACGGGTTAGGATTACGACCCGGACTCTCATGTAAATCTTGGGTTCCACCTGTTATATAAAGGGGAGCGCCTAGGCCAGAAAGACCAAGTTGCAATCCCTCGAGAGCTAGGTTAGCGAGATCGCATCCTTGCACTATCAAACTCAATCTTCCGATGCTTTGCAAACCCTTGGATTGGCAACCAGCAGAGAGGGGGTCTGATCCTGATACATTATCGGATCTGATAGGAGGTTACTTATGCAAACCCACGGGGGATATCTAGAATCACTTTCGGCCTGAACTGGGAATCCAGTACCCAACTCTCTACTTTGTTTTTGCACCCAGGGCGAAGACCAAGAGCTGGAGATAAGAACGGAAGAGGAGAAGGATCGGACTGATCGATTGGAATAATTGGTCAAAGCCTTAATGCATATGCTCGGGTCATGCCTTATGGTTTACCTGGGGCCGGGCTGATGGATCGCTTCTATTCGCTGGGATCAAGCTTTTCCTCTGCAGGGGCCTTGTGCAGTAAACCCCCTACGGGCGGTCCCCCGTCGTCGTAAAGTAGTAAAGGTCCCCGCGAAGCTTTCGGGAAGAGGGGTAGTCTTGTGCGTAAGCATAGCATTTCTGGTCGAACCACCGAACCACACATCTTTTTTTGGTGGGAGGGTACTCCGAGTATCCAGTCAATACAATCAAGCAGGACATAGGCTATTACCTCGATCGTGAGGGGCCGAACCTGGGTAATCTCGTGTCTTCTCGTTCCCAATCAACCCCGTTAAGCTTCCACCCTTGTGCGATGGCCTCAACTCCAACTCCTTTCACAAGGGCATCTGCCGTGTCAAAACCATGACACAATCAATCTTCAAGATGTGTTCTTCAGTGTTTTCTTCTTGCGATCTGATCTCCATGTGTGAGTAGTTCGGCAAGGTATGGGTTGAGGCATAGGCCTTGCAACCCACAGTATTTATTGTAGGGGTCAATGGAAGGGCTTTGAATTAACATCCCGTGTGTGTGAAATAAAATTGTTCTGTGGATGTCTCTTGTCTTGTCCGCGATCTTCCTCGCCGTAGGTACCCAGGGTCATGGAGATCGAGCCACAGAGAGGCTAAGGGCAGGGAGAACGTGAACTATCATTCTAAACTCAAGTGACAGAAAGGCTTAGTATGGTGACACGGATCCAGTCCTTGGGGATTCAAGAGGTGTAGTCATTAAACGCTCAAAGCTCTTGTCTGATTATTTTAATCTTAATTATCGAGGCAACCCCGCGTGACGGATAGGGCCTGCGGTGCACAACTAATAATTGATGCAGGACTCATGCCAGGCAAGATGTTATTTGGACGCATCCCCCACTTCGGTTCGTAACAATCTCGTCTCAATGGGTGACTTCCAGCACACAAATTAATATTATATCTGGTCCCGACGCAAATACATGGTTGTAAGCATTAAGACCACATACCCGTACCTCTTTTTATTATAGTGTTTGAATGATCGTTTGCTTGATTGACCCGATTAAAAGCTGGAATTGATCCTTTAATGAAAGCTTGCTAGAGACAATCGCTTCAAGGGAACCTTCCTCTCATGTATTCGATCACCCAGGGTCACCTCTGGGGAAATTGGAGTGGGATACTTATTTGTTCCTTTACCGGATCACTAAAAGGAGGTATCAAGCTCTTTTTCTGGTGCCGTTGCCGGGGAGGAGTTTAGAGTTCCTAGTCTTTGTGTTTAGAGTTTTTGTTAAAGTTTAGTTTCAGTGTTTACTTTTGTTTTAGTTTAAGTTTTATTTTTGTTGCAAGTCTTGTCAGTTGAAAAACCCCAAAAAGATTACCATGGCTCGTAATCACGGAAGTTTTGCTACTCCCAGCAATAACTTCATGCATGAACCATAACACAACCTGAGGTTGCTGCCGCTGAGTATGAGATCAAATCAAACTTAGTTTCCATGGTTCAACAGGACCAATTTGGAGGCTCTACTTCTGACGATGCCGGTATGCACTTGCATAATTTGACTGAATTGTGCAACATGACACGCATTTGAGATTATGACCCAGATGCTCTGAAATTGCGTCTATTTCCTTTCTCTCTGAGAGGAAAAGCAAAAGAATGGCTTCTAGCTTTACCTAGAGGCAATATAACTTCTTGGGCTGATTGTTGCAACAAATTTTTATCTAAGTTTTGTCCACCTGCAAAAATTATGCAATTACGTTCTCAAATTATAGGTTTCAAGCAGGAAGAACATGAGCCACTAGCGCTTGCATGGGATAGAATGAAAGAAGCCATAAGGAACTGTCCTAACCATGGAATGGAGGAGTGGTTAATCCTTCATATGTTTTATAATGGTTTAAATCACATGTCAAGAACTATGCTTGATACAGCTACAGGAGGAACAATCAGGGGAAAACCCATAGATGATGTCAAGAAACTACTTGATGATATACAAGAGAACCATGCACAATGGCATGTTGAAAGAACTACCACCAAAAGGGTGAATGCAATTGAAGAAAGTAGCACGGAGTTGACAGCCAAACTTGATGAACTCATCTCTGTCATGAAAGGTAAAGAAGAGGTAAACGTGAATGCCATCACTAATGAACAAACTAGTGATGTAAATTTTATTGCTCGCAATAGCTTTAATCCAAACTGGGAAAATAATGGTTATGCTCCTAGACTTCATTATCCTAATAATTATGGAGGAGCATCAAACAATTTTAATGGAGCTAGTAGTAGCAATAGAAATACTCTTGAACATACTCTTAAAAGTTTCATTGCTAGTCAAACTGAGCAGAATGAAAACTTCAAAAATATTTTGAAGAGTCATGATAACTTACTTGGTCAATTGACCAGTAAGATTGTTGGACTAGCAAATGATGTGCAGATACTTGAAGGAAGATCCAAGAATATGGAAGCACAAGTGGCTAAAATTGGAGAGAACCTGTCATGCGTACGACAATCTTTGGGATCAAGGAGATCCCTTTGTGGTTAGACTATGGGAATCAAACGTATGCAATGAGCGGATCTAGCAATGCAAACACACAAGCAAGTTTACCCAGGTTCGGGCTGCCGTGAGGCGTAAAACCCTACTCCTGTCTTGGTGCATATTTGTGGAAGCACAAGCTAGAAGTGAGAGCAGCTTGCTAGCAAGGTGCGTGGGAAGTGCAGCTACTAAGTGTAATTGTGCAAAGTGTCAACCATTGTTAAGGTTGCCATGGGCCTCCTTTTATAGACAGAAGGGGTCACCACAGTGGCAAAATGGTAATTATAGAGGGTAACTAGTGGCTACAGTGCTATCATACCTAACCCTGACGAGATAGGACAAAAGCAATTAATGCACCGTTAGGTGTCACGCTGGTGACGAGCTCCGGCAAGGATCCTGCACCGCTCGCCCAGCTACCTTCTATTATCTTGACACGCCTTTGGGACGGGTGTCATTAAAGTTGATCTTCAGGCGGCGTGCTGACACGTGCCCTGACAAGCCTCACCTAACTGCCTGCCCGCTCGATACCTATTGACAAGCGACTAGCTAGTCGTTGAGGTGGAGTGGTGGAGCGGCAAAGGAAGCTTGCCGGCACGGAGCTTGCCGGGCCTTCTCTTACCGGTGTGTAGCTTGCCGGCAAGCGTAGTCTTGATCTTCAGTACTTATTGATGACCTGCCTGGAGGTCTTCTTCATGGTTTTATTAACCAAGTCTTGAGTCTTGATAGGAGGTATCCTCCGACAAGCCCTTGCCGTCGGGAAGGCTGCTGCTGTCTGTGCATAAGTCAGGGTATGGAAACACCTATGTTTTTTTACACTGATAGGAGCCCCCAGGCCTGGGCCACACATGTATGCGAGGCGTTGTTGGGCTAGGCCCAAAAGAGTGCACAGATGCGCATTAAATGTAGAACGTGGGAGAGGTGGAAAGTAACGGTAGATTGGGGTCGTGCGCCTGAAAAAGCGCAGAGACATTTGGACAGTGAAAAGCCAGCCCCCATGCCTTCCCATAAAAAGGCATCTGTGAAGGGCGCTGCTCATTCACCTCCTTCATTCCCAATCTCGCCGCCGCTGTCTTCTTCTTCTTCCTCGTGCAAGAGCAAGGTTCCCCACTTCCGCCGCACTACGCCCACGCCCATCCACCAAATACACCTTCTCGAGGCAGCCATGGCACCAAAGAATGCCACGGCGCCGAAGAAGGCCGCCAAGCCGGCCGACTTGGAGGCGGAGAGGAGGAGAGAGGCCACGGCGAAGCGGCGGAGGGTGAATGTCGTCTTCCATCCGCCGGCGCTGAACAGAGCGACCTGACCGATAGGTATGCATATATGTAGGGGAAAGAGTCCAAAGATCACGGCGCGCCGCACGTGCTTCCCGGCGACATCAAACCCCAATGTTTCTTTATTCCGCCACTTCTTCATCCCCCGCATCGAAGGAGATGCCCTTTCCGGCAGCATCACCTGGATCCCCAGGAGCGGCAGCAAGCATACCTACCTCAATAGTCAGCTGCATCTGAAGTGGGATGAATGGAGAGGGGATTGGTGCTGGATCAAGGAAGAAGACTTCCCGGAGTTTTGTGCGTCCCGGACGGAGAGAGTCCAGTACGGCAAGGATTGAAGCAACTTCGGCAAATGTGACGGGAAGCTCACCCTTGCACTAGACCGCATCACCCACCTCTGAGCTGCCGGCCTGACCATCGAGATGGTAGGCGCTGATTTCCTTTGGTGTTGCATCGCTCCTCTGCAGAAGAAGGCACGCCGTGCTTGGGAGTACAAAAATGATGCTGACGTCATGCGGCTGCATGCTCGACTCGGCAACAACTTGACGGTGCTGCAACATGCCAGCCTCTGCCACCAGCTCTTCCGTACTTCCGGCAAGTTAAACTTCCCGGCCAATGTAGTCCCTTTGTGCATTAACTTTGCCAAGGACCCGATCTTGGTGATGATGCCTTCATGCAACGCCCAAGGGGTCGAGGGCGACTGGCGGGAGCCTTCTGCCAAGGAAGTGAAGGCTTGGCTCGACAACTTGGTGGAGAAACCCACCAGAGAAGAGAAGGACTTGATCCGCAACACCACTGAAGAGGAGCTGGCATACATAGCCAGCAGGGCGGCAGAAGCAGGGATGACAATGGTTGCCGGCAGTTCTCGATCCGCGGCAGCGGATGATGAAGAAGTTGATGAAGAGGGGCTTGCCAAAGAGCCACGAAATGAACCGGACTGTCACGCCCAATATGCGATCCTATCCTCGAGGGACTCGGAGGCCCCACCAGGGATAGAAGCGCATATCGAAGACGCTTGCAAGGTGGATATCATTACATCATACCATGTACATAATAGATGGGGAAACATACAAATACATATAGTCATCACATGAATACATCAATACATAGCAAACAACATACAGAAGAGCAGAATCTGACTACGGATGAAACACAAATGAAAAACAAGAATGACATCCACCCTGCTAGCCCAGGCTGCCGACCAGGAACCTATCCCAAGATCGACAAAGAAGAAGAACTCCAAAAGTAGACGCGCATCGCTCTCACATCAAATCATCGCATTACCTGTACCTACACCTGTTGTTGTAGTAAACTGTGAGCCACGAGGACTCAGCAATCCCATAACCATGGGTAGCAAGACTATCAAAGCTTAATGAGTATGGAAGGGTAAGGTGGTGAGGTTGCAGCAAGCACTAAGCATTATATGGTGGCTAACTTACGAGTACAAGAAGAAGAAGAGTAAACTACACATAACGGTCGCAATCTAGTAATGATCAAGAAGTGATCCTGAACACCTACTTACGAGTCAAACATAACCCCACCGTGTTCTCTTCCTGAACTCCCTCGAAAAGAGACGATCATGGTTACGCACGCGGTTGGTGTATTTTAATTAGATTTAGTGCCAAGTTCTCTACAACCGGAGGTTATAAATTTCCAAGTCACCACATAACCGCGGGCATGGCTCTCCAAAAGATTTAACCCTGCAGGGGTGCTTCAAGTAGTCCATTATAAATTACCACACGCATTCGATGGAACATCCTCACACCGTGATAACATGATGCATACGATAAGGAATCCCGGTGGACAAGCCACTCATAAAAGGTAAAACTAAACCACCAAGACCTCACGACGTGTCGATGATCGCGATAGGAGCCGCGTATCTCGTTCTCAGGACACGACGGATGAACACTACGTACGACAGCCAAGAACCCGAGTTACCCCAGGTGGCGCCGCAAGTGGCTCTAGTTTGGACCAGCACCATCAGCACTGGCCCACCTGGATTATGTTGAATTAAAATCCCCGGGTAGCGCTAACTCCCTATGCATCAAATTTATTATCAATATTATTATGTTGAGGAAATGTTAAAACCAATGTTGGGCCTTGCTGGAGAAGTTTATCCTAAAACGAATGAACAGGGGGGTTCCCATATGCCCCACATGTGTTAGAAGCGCTCATCAAGGAACATAACACCAGTATTACGGAAACTAGGGCGGCAAGAGTGGAACAAAACACCAGGCAAAAGGCCGAGCCTTCCACACACAACCAAGTATATAGATGCATTAATTAAATAAGAGATATTGTGATATCCCATGATATCCATGTCCCAACATGGAACAACTTGCACTGCACCTGCAACTAGCAACGCTATAAGAAAGGGGCTGAGCAAAGCGGTAACATAGCCAAACAATGGTTTGCTGGGTAAGGGTGGTTAGAGGCTGTATCATGGCATATGGGAGGCTGACATATATGTGGTAGGAAGCGCAACATAGCGATAGCAACGAGTCCATGAAATCCCGCTCGGAAGAAGATCGAGTCCATGAAGTAGACGAACGGAACGTAGTCGAACGAATCCTCACACTTCGCAACGTATCCGGACTATCGAGAAGAAGCACAACCAGAAAAAAGCAGACAACATGGTAAACACACAAACATAATCATGGCATAATGCACAATCAAGTATGATGCATGTCCGGTTTAATGAGGCGAGGCATGGCAAGATGCAACAACCAAATACTACACATTAAGTGAAGCTCAATGTGCAACGAGTTGCATATTGACGAAACTCCACAACAATTATTTAGTTCAATCCTGTTTATGCTACTCATCAATATTAAATGTTGTTAAACATGGCAAGAGATGAAGCATAATTAAACTACCTATCTAGGCAATTTAAATGAGGCCGGAAACAACCAAGAATAATTCCGGAAAATCCCCATATGTAATTTTTCGAATTTGGTACTGTTCTGCCTAAAACACAATTTTATATTTGTTAAACAGAAAACGTAAGTGCACCATATTAATCTACGTGTTTTTCTACTCCATTTACATATAAAGTTCATTTAATTCGGAGCTACGGTCATTTAGTTATGAAATAAACCATTTTAGCATGTCATTTATGCAAATTAATGCAAACAGCAATTTTAAACATTTTTAACATGGATGAAAGTTGGATATTGAGAATCTACATGAAATTCTAAGCATTTTACATATATAAATCATTTTAAGTCGATGCACGGTTGTGGAGTTATTATATGCATGAAGCGCAAGGGTTTTTCTGCAAATCTGGAATGCTCAGGATAATAGGAAAAATCGTCTAGGCAAGAAAAATATAGAACTGGGCCGAATCTGGTGGGCGCAAGATACAATACTGCGCTCATGGGCGCGGGATAGCCGAATGCTCACCATGGGCTTGGCCCGGTCGATGTAGCAGGCCAGCTTGGGCTGGCGGATCTGGCGCGGCTGCTGGGTCGGTGGAGGAGCAGGCGCCCCATGTGCGGGCGATGCACACGAGCGAGCGCACCGCTCGAGCTGCTGCTGGATGTAGAGGAAGCAGGGGTCGGCAGCAAAGGACTTGGCGAAGGGCAGCGCGACGGGCAGTGGCGGCAGACCAAGGCGAAGCAGTGGAGGTCCGGGACGGCGGGGAACTGAGTCGACCGGCCGGAGTTGAGGCAGAGGCGCAGCAGGGTGAGTTCCGGGTGGCGACGTGACGTGGGGACGGTGGCGAAGGCGCGGATCCGTTCGGATCTCGTCGGGACTGGGCGGAGGAGGATCGGCCTGGGCACGATGCGGCGGCAGGGAGCTTGGCAGAGCCGGCCATCCATGGCGGGCCAAGGTCGCCGGGATCCCTGTCCAAGCACAGAGAGAGTGCGCTGAGAGAGAGAGAGAGATGGATACAAGAGGAGAAGGAAGAACGAGGGAAATAGGCGGGGCAGAGGGGTCCTGCCAGAGGTGGTCGTTGTGAAGACAGGGCGCGGGAGCTGCTGCTTGCAACCGGAAGGTCTGCTCACGGACGAGCTCTGCTCGGGGAGCTCCTGCTCCGGCACGAGCGTGGAGGGAGATGCGGGGCCGTGGGCCAGAGGAGCTTCTTGGGAGGCCTTGAGCGCTGGCTGGGAAGAAGTAGAGGAGGAGCTCAGAGCTCGGGCACGCGAGGGTGGCTCTCGGATTGAAGGGCATCTGGGGGTGTGGACTGATGGGGAAGATGGAGGTTGCTCGCTGGTTGGAGGGGTCGAGAGAACGAGGAGGATCTGGTGGCAGCGGAAAAGATGGATGGATGGGACAGCCATCCGAGATTTAAGGGTTGCCCGAATATTTATAGTAGGTGGTTTAGAGTAGGGGCTACTTGGACCCTCCGATTTTGATCAGACAGCTCCGAGAATAATAGGATAGTGGAGTCCAACGAGTAAACCGAAGATGTTTGGGGTATTTCAGGATTGATCCGGACCCATCGGTCACGACTGAGTGATACGGGTTCGGGCAAGGTTCCGGACGCACACGAGGGGGTCTGAGAGGGGTCAACGAAGACAAAGGGGTCTGACGAAAGGTCAACGGAGCCAGAGAGAGACGCGGCAACTACGAATGGATGCAAGTTTTATGAAAACATGCGGATGCAATGCGAATGATGCGATGATGAAATGCAACAAGCAAATAATTAACGTGGCTATCATGAAAAACATGGAAAGCATCTGGAGCGTCAGTCTCGGGATGTCACATGGACGGAGAGCAAGGCGACGAGGTTGCCGAAGAAGAGGAGCAAGAGGAGCCCCTGGTTCCTCCTGTTCCGAAGAAGAAAACCCGAGTCCTCAGGAAAGCCATCAGCCAGGAGCCAGTGCGCCCATCATCATCAGGCGACGAGCCTACCGACAAGGAAGGGACCGCCAGGGTTACCCGACAACAAGGTGCTTGACGACAAGCTTTCCTACAACAACAGAATCGGCGCACATCCTCAAGACGGCAAACTACAACTCCTGCCGGCGAAACAGGGTCTTCACAGCCCGCGACTTCTTCGTCTGCTTAGCGTGCTAGAGCACCTCCTCCGCCCCTGATACGTCTCCAATGTATCTATAATTTTTGATTGTTTCATGCTATTATAGTATCAATCTTGGATGTTTTATATGCAACTATATGCCATTATATATCATTTTTTGGGACTAACCTATTAACTCAGTGCCCAGTGCCAGTTGCAATTTTTTTTGCTTGTTTTTGTCTTTTCAGAAAATCATTATCAAAAAGAGTCCAAACAAGAAAAAACTTTGGATTAATTATTTCTAGACCAGAAGAGACCCATGAAGCTTTGGGAGAAGACCAGAGGAGCCACGAGAGAGCCACAAGCTCGGAGGGCGCGCCCTGGGGGGTAGGGCGCACCCCCCAGGCATGTGGGCCCCACGTAGCCCCTCCTGACCTAATTCTAGCACTATAAATTCCCAAATATTCCGAATATACTAGAGAGACAGAAGAGAAAATCTTTCCGCCACCACAAGCCTCTGTTCTTCCGCGATCCCATCTGGAGGCCTTTTCCGGTACTCTGCTAGAGGGGGAATCGATCACAGAGGACTTCTTCATCAACCTTGTTGCCCCTCCGATGATGTGTGAGTAGTTTCCCACAGACCTACTAGTCCATAGCTAGTAGCTAGATGGCTTCTTCTCTCTCTTTGATCTTCAATACCATGTTCTCCTCGATGTTCTTGGAGTTCTATCTGATGTAATCTTCTTTTGCGGTGTGTTTGTTGGGATCCAATGAATTGTGAGTTTATGATTAGATTATTCATGAGAAATATTTGAGTCTTCTCTAAACTCTTTTATGCATGATTATTATAGCTTTGTATTTCTCTCCGATCTATCGATTTGGTTTGGCCAACTAGATTGGTTTATCTTGCAATGGGAGAGGTGCTTTGTGATGGGTTCAATCTTGCGGTGCTCCATCCCAGTGACAGAAAGGGACATGACACGTATTTGTATTGTTGCCATTAAGGATAAAAAGATGGGGTTTAATCATATTGCTTGAGTTTACTTTGTCTACATCATGTCATCTTGCTTATGGCGTTACTCTATTTTATACTTAGTACCCTAGATGCATGCTGGATAGCGGTCGATGGGTGGAGTAATAGTAGTAGATGTAGGCAGGAGTCGGTCTACTTGTCTCGAACGTGATGCCTATATACATGATCATTGCCATGAATCCGTCATAATTATTTGCTTTTTCTATCAATTTCCCAACAGTAATTTGTTTACCCACCGTATGCTATGTGTTCGAGAGAGAAGCCTCTAATGAAAACTATGGCCCCCGGGTCTACTTTTATCATATATTAAAATCAAAAATACCTTGCTGCAATTTATTTACTTTTATTTTATTTAGTATTTTAGTTTATCTATCTACCACTATCAGAATTAATCCTTGCAAATAACCGCTAAGAGGATTGACAACCCTCTTATTTGTGTTGGGTGCAAGTGTTTGCTTTTGTGTGTGCAGGTGCTGCTAAAGGGATTTTGCTTGGTTCTCCTACTGGATTGATAACCTTGGTTCTTAACTGAGGGAAATACTTATCTCTACTATGTTGCATCATCCTCTCCTCTTCGGGGAAATACCAACGCAGTTTATAAGTAGCAGGAAGAATTTCTTGCGCCATTGCCGGGGAGACATCACCAAAATTTATCAAGTACCTTCGCACAAACTATCATCCACTTGCATTTATTTTATTTGCCTTTTTATTTGCATTTTCCTCTCGTTTTCATCTCCCCCACTTCTAATTTTTTTTACAAAAACACAAAAATATTTGTATTCGCTCGCTTGTTTGCTTGTTTGCTTCACCACTATGGCTAGTTCTTCGCTTGTACTATTACCCCTGAAAATGGAGTGCTTAATTTTATACAAAGGGGAGGAGAAAATTTGAAAGATGTTTTGGTATAGGATTTGCGATGCTCAAAATAGATCAACTCGTAAGAAATCCACTACCGTTCTTCTTCGAAATTTTTATGTGGGAGTTAGTACTTGGTATAGATTTGTGCTTGACACTATTACCGGAGGGAATTTCTTGATGTGTCCGACTTTGGATGCTTTCAATGCTATGGGAAATTTTGTGGGTTCACCCCCTATCATTATAAATGAACAACATTGACTTTGGAGCATGTTATGCAAAGGATAGAAGCTATTGAAAATAAGATGTCTACTATTGAACATCTTGAGAATTTAGATAAAAGGGTCCATAATCATATTACTCAATTTGGTTCTAAGGTGGGAATTGCTTTGAAAACATTAAAGGAAAAGGAACCGGTAATTAACGAAAGAATAGAGCAAAGTCCCGCTAGAATCGATAAATTAGAGGAAATTATTAATAATTTGGGGTCCGCTTTTTCTTCTGTTAAAAATATGGATAGGACTCCTCCCATTAAAAATTGCAAGTTTATGTATGTGCCACTTCTAGCAAGGGAAATGAGGATCTTAAAATGATTAGCGTGCACCCCAATTTCATAGATATAATAAAGGAACGTTTCCATGAAAGAAAAATTATTGATTTTGTGCCTAGAAGTGTGATGATGAGAAACTCCTATGTTAAATATCCTAGAAAGAATGGGTGTGTAATTGAGGAGTTGGAAACGAAGGATGACAACACTTGAAACTATGCATTATGCCTAGCTAGGGGCATAAAACAATAGCGCTTGTTGGGAGGCAACCCAATGAATAAAATAATTTTTTTGTTTTACTTTATGTTCTTGTGTGTTTACAAAATTATAGCCTCTGTTATGATTGTGTTTTTATCTTTTAATTAGTGTTTGTGCCAAGTAATGCCTTTGGGATGATTTGGATGATAGTGTAATTGATGTTGTTTGGAAAACAGAAAGTTTTGCATCCAGTGCTGGAATTTTGATGATGTACTGGAGCATCAAAAAAATCTGAAATGTTTACACAGTATTGGTATATGAATTGTTTACGTTTTCCTAATTTTTCAGAATTTTTGAAGTTACAGAAGTATATCTTCTAAATAGATCTTTACAGACTGTTCTGTTTTAGACAGATTCTGTTTTTGTTGCATAGTTTGCTTATTTTGATGAATCTATGGATCGTATCGGGGGGTATGAGTCATGGAGAAGTTGGAGTACAGTAGCATTATGCCAATATTAAATATGAATCAATTTACAACAGTACCTAAAGTTTAAGATTTGTTTGTTATACTAACGGATCTCACGAGGTTTCTGTTGAGTTTTGTGTGCTGTAGTTTTCAAGTTTTGGGTGAGACTACGATGGATAAAGGAATAAGGAGCGGCAAGAGCCTAAGCTTGGGGATGCCCAAGGCACCCCAAGGTAATATTCAAGGAAGACTCAAGCGTCTAAGCTTGGGGATGCCCCGGATGGCATCCCCTCTTTCGTCTACAATCTATCGGTAACTCACTTGGAGCTATATTTTTATTCATCACATGATATGTGTTTTACTTGGAGCGTCTTGTGATATAGTTTGTTTGATTTTTAGTTTGTCACAATCATCTTTGCTAAACACACCTTTTTTAGAGGGACACACATTATTCCTGATTTGTTAGAATACTCTATGTGCTTCACTTATATCTTTTGAGCTAGGCAGTTGCTGTAGTGCTTCACTTATATCTTTTAGAGCACGGTGCTGGTTATATTTTAAAGAAATAGTTGCACTCTCATGCTTCAATTATATATTTTTGAGAGTCTAATAATTAGCAATGGTAATATGCATGGGTTATGAATTTGGTCTTAATATGATAGGTATTCAAGAGGGATATAATAAAACTTTCTTGTAGATCACTTAATATGATAAGTTTGATTCCTTGCAATAGTTTTGCGATATTAAGCTGGTAATATGTGGGAGGTGCTAGTAGATAATTGTGGTTTAGTAAGAATATTGGTGTTAAGGTTTGTGATTCCCGAAGCATGCACGTATGATCTGACGTTATGCTAAAAAGTTGGAGCATGATTTATTCTTGATTGTCTACCTTATGAGTGGCGGTCGGGGATGAGCGATGGTCTTTTCCTACCAATCTATCCCCCTAGGGGCATGCGTAGTAGTACTTTGCTTTGAGGGCTAATAAACTTTTGCAGTAAGTATGTGAGTTCTTTGTGACTAATGTGTGTCCATGGATTATACGCGGTCTCACCTTTCCGCAATTTTCTAGCCTCTTCGGTACCGTGCATTGCCCTTTCTCACATCGAGAGTTGGTGCAAACTTCACCGGTGCATCCAAACCCCGTGATATGATACACTCTATCACACATAAGCCTCTTTATATCTTCCTCAAAACAGCCACCATACCTACCTATCATGGCATTTCCATAGCCATTCCGAGATATATTGCCATGCAATTTCCACCGTTCCGTTTTTATGAAACACATCATCATTGTCATATTGCTTTGCATGATCATATAGCTGACATAGTATTTGTGGCTCAGCCACCGTTCATCAATTTTTATACATGTTACGCTAGTATCATTGCACATCCTGGTACACCGCGAGAGGCATTCATATAGAGTCATATTTTTGTTCTAGTTTCGAGTTGTAATTTTTTGAGTTGTAAGTAAATAGAAGTATGATGATCATCACTATTAGAGCATTGTCCCAGTGAGGAAAAAAGGAGGCCAAAAAGAGCCCATGAAAAAAAATGAGAGAAAAAGAGAGAAGGGGCAGTGTTACAATCCTTTTCCATACTTGTGCTTCAAAGTAGCACCTTGCGTTTCATATAGAGAGTCTCCTATTTTGTCACTTTCATATACTAGTGGGAATTTTTCATTATAGAACTTGGCTTGTATATTCTGATGATGGGCTTCCTCAAATGCCCGAGGTCTTCATGAGCAAGCAAGTTGGATGCACACCCACTTAGTTTTCATGTTGAGCTTTCATACACTTATAGCTCTTACTGCATCCATTGCATGGCAATCCCTACTCCTCGCATTGACATCAATTGATGGGCATCTCCATAGCCCATTGATTAGCCTCGTCGATGTGAGACTATCTTCTTATTTTTGACTTCCCCTTATTAATCTCTACCATCACACTCTATTCCACCCATAGTGCTATATCCATAGCTTGCGCTCATGTATTGCGTGGGGGTTGAAAAAGCTGAAGCGCGTTAAAAAGTATGAACCAATTGCTCGGCTTGTCATCGGAGTAGTGCATGATAAATATTTTGTGTTAAGAAGAAGGAGCATGACAGGATTATATGATTTTGTAGGGATAACTTTCTTTAGCATTTTTATTTTGAAAGACATGATTGTTTGTTAGTATGCCTGAGTATTGATGTCTTTATATCAAACTATAGACTATTGCTTAGAATAATTCGAATCTTATTATTCATATCGTAAGAGAGAGATTACATGATGAAACATGTTAGGTAGCACACCACATCAAAAATTCTGTTTTTATCATTTACCTACTCGAGGACGAGCAAGAATTAAGCTTGGGGATGCTTGATACGTCTCCAACGTATCTATAATTTTTGATTGTTCCATGCTATTATAGTATCAATCTTGGATGTTTTATATGCAACTCAGTGCCCAATGCCAGTTGCTATTTTTTTGCTTGTTTTTGTCTTTTCAGAAAATCATTATCAAAAAGAGTCCAAACAAGAAAAAAAAACTTTGGATTAATTTTGTCTGGACCAGAAGAGACCCATGAAGCTTCGGGAGAAGACCAGAGGAGCCACGAGAGAGCCACAAGCTCGGAGGGTGCACCCTGGGCCCAGGCTTGTGGGCCCCTCGTAGCCCCTCCTGACCTAATTCTAGCGGTATAAATTCCCAAATATTCCCAATATACCAAAGAGACAGAAGAGAAAACATTTCCGCTGCTGCAAGCCTGTGTTCTTCCGCGATCCCATCTGGAGGCCTTTTTCGGTCCTCTATCAGAGGGGGAATCGATCACGGAGGGCTTCTTCATCAACCTTGCTGCCCCTCCGATGACGTGTGAGTAGTTTACCACAGACCTACGGGTCCATAGCTAGTAGCTAGATGGCTTCTTCTCTCTCTTTGATCTTCAATACCATGTTCTCCTCGATGTTCTTGGAGTTCTATCCGATGTAATCTTCTTTTGTGGTGTGTTTGTTGGGATCCGATGAATTGGGAGTTTATGATCAGATTATTCATGAGAAATATTTGAGTCTTCTCTAAACTCTTTTATGCATGATTATTATAGATTTTTATTTCTCTCCGATCTATCGATTTGTTTTGGCCAACTAGATTGGTTTATCTTGCAATGGGAGAGGTGCTTTGTGATGGGTTCAATCTTGCGGTGCTCAATCCCAGTGACAGAAAGGGACATGACACGTATTTGTATTGTTGCCATTAAGGATAAAAAGATGGGGTTTAATCATATTGCTTGAGTTTACTTTGTCTACATCATGTCATCTTGCTTAAGGCGTTACTTTGTTTTATACTTAATACCCTAGATGCATGCTGCATAGCGGTCGATGGGTGGAGTAATAGTAGTAGATGCAGGCAGGAGTCGGTCTACTTGTCTCGGATGTTATGCCTATATACATGATCATTGCCATGAATCCATCATAATTATTTGCTTTTCTATCAATTGCCTAACTGTAATTTGTTTACCCACCGTATGCTATGTGTTCGAGAGAGAAGCCTCTAATGAAAACTATGGCCCCTGGGTCTACTTTTATCATATATTAAAATAAAAAATACCTTGCTGCAATTTATTTACTTTTATTTTATTTAGTATTTTAGTTTATCTATCTACTACTATCAGAATTAATCCTTGCAAATAACAGCTAAGAGGATTGACAACCCTCTTATTTGCGTTGGGTGCAAGTGTTTGCTTTTGTGTGTGCAGGTGCTACTAAAGGGATTTTGCGTGGTACTCCTACTGGATTGATAACCTTGGTTCTTAACTGAGGGAAATACTTATCTCTACTATACTACATTATCCTCTCCTCTTTGGTGAAATACCAACGCAGTCTATAAGTAGTAGCCCCCAACTTCTGGTGCCGGGAACAAGGCCGTCTGGGACCTCTCTGCCCTCAGTGATCGCGAGGAGGAGGAGTAAGTACTCCTATTTTTCTTCATCAATTCTTAATCTCTTGTAGTATATTGATTTCACTGATTTGTTTTGATTTTGCAGAGATGAGGAGCCGCTAGCGCAAAGGCTTCAGAAGAGGCCAAGGACCGCGGAAGAGGAAGCACCAGCGACAAGCGCTGGGCGTAACACAGCATCTCCAGATGCTGTGATCGTCAGCCCCTAGTCCAGTCCCCAACATGAGGCCACCTTACTATATCCTTTGGCAGGCGACAGTGCTGATACCATCATCCTAGAAGCCGACAAGGGAGTAGAGGAAGAACGCCAAGAAGTTGATCCTTTGATGGCGCCTCCGACATCCATTATCCCAGAGAGCAGCTCACCAGCATGGATCTCCATCGATGAACCTGTTCGCACTGATGACGTGCTGGCAAGCGAGGTTACCGGCAGCCAGGCGACGACAACCAATGTTGTCGTAGAAGAAGTTGTTCCTTCTCAACAGATAAATCAAGGTAATCCTTTTTCCGTCAAGAACTTCTCTTCCGTTGCCGGTTTTGTCTTGTTTTCTTGAACTTGATCTTGGTTTTTGAATTTAATTTCTCTTCTTCATCTTCTCAGATCCACCTCAGTCTAAATACATGGACATTGATGTCGATGTCGAGGGGATCGCAAAGAGCGCGGCAGATGAGGCCGCCAAGGTTGCCGCCAAGGAGGCCACCGATGCTACCGCTGAAGAAGCTACAAGGGTTTGCTGAAGAGGACGACAAGAAGTCTGCGGAGGAGGCTGCCAAGGTGGCCTCAAAAGAGACCGCCAGGGCCACTTGTGGTGATCCCGCCCCAGGAGCGCCAAGCACTGGAACATATGTGAGCATGGGAGCACCCGACAACACCGTGCCGGCGGTTGGTGACCAAGCATGAACATCTGAGACCCCTCCGACAAGGAACTTCTTAATGTTCCTTCAGCCGCAACCAAATCCCGAAGCCCCCAGCTCGTCTGGCGCTGGAGTTATTGAAACTATGGAAGACGATGTTGTCGTCCCCATGTCGCGCAGTACTGAGGATGTGCGCGCCGCCAATGATGATGTTGAAGATCTTGCCTTCCTCCAGGCCATGGGTGACGGCTTCTAGGCCGTCCAAGAGTGTTACAGCAAACGCTCGGATAAGCTCAAAACTTGGCAAACCGTTGTGGAAATGGCGGAAGAGAGGCTCAAAGAGAAGATTGAAGGGACCTATATGTGGTATGAAGAGAAGATGTAGAACATCAAGGACCACGATGCCAGGCTTGCCGCTAAAAGAGAGGCTTTTGTCTTGGAGAAAGCTGAAGCTGAAATGAAACAACATGATGCCAAGAAGCAAATGGCAGATTTCAACGGCAACCTAATTCAACTCCAAGCCCAACTCAACTCTCAGGAAGAGGACCTTGCCGCCAGGGAAGCAACATTGGCCGACAAGCTTAGTGCCAAGGAGAATGAGATTCAAGCTCTTCTCTCCCAGAAGACCCAAGAGCTAGAGCAAGGCCACAAGGAGGCCATCGAAGCTCAAGCTCGGGATCATGCCGGCAAGCTGAAGGAAGCTGTTGATGCTATTGAAGCTATCGAGGCCATCAAGGTGGAGCTAGAAGCAAAGGTGAAGAAGCTTGAAGATGAGCTTGCCGCCTGCAACAAGAACATCCTTGGTCTCCAGGAATCAGCGCAGAAGGCAACTCACACCTTGGTGGAGCTACAAACCATGCCATCTTCCAAGACCAAGGAGCTCAGCAAGGCTATCGACGTCGAAGATGACCTAAATTTAAAGCTCTCCACCTTGGAGGAACATCTTGAAGGCACCAAGGCCAAGGAGAAGATCTTGACGGAGGAGCTTGAACAGGAGCGGAACTCGTTGGAGGATTTACTCTGGAACAACCAGCTGAAGGGGTCCCTCACACTCTGGACCAACAAGCTGGTTGACATCGCAGAACGCCACACTTTTCAACTTGCCACCATGGGTATGAAGAACTGGGGCTTCACCGTCAACGACAAGGAGGCCACAAGCGTCAGGTTGACATTATTCTTCGAGGGCCTTCTCGTTGCACTGAAAGCACACCACAAGGAGCGGGCCACTTCATTCGCCAATGAATCCCGCAAGCTTTGCCGAGACATGCTCTTCAAGGTGCTTGTCATGATTGTGCGCCGCAACCTTGGCATCAACATCTCCAAGGCCTTCACGAGCTTGCCGGAAGGGACAGACACCAGTGCCGCCAAGAAGCTTGTGGCTCCAATCGCCGACAGGGTTGGCCAAATCTCCAGGACCCAGGGCGAGCTCAAAAACTAGTCTTCTCACCACACCTTGTCGCAAGTTCAATCCTTGTACAAAAGACAATTTTATCTTAAGTTAGATCTGCACTATGCTTTTGATGTGATATGACTTATGTTTGGATGAATGTATGTTGTTTTCCTTATATGATTCTTCCTTTGTATGTTTTGCTACCCTACACTTGCCAGAAACTTGCCAGTGCGCACACCCTTGCCGTTAGCGCTTGAGGAACGGATCCTTAGCAGCTTGTCGGAGGTGCCGCTTCTCGGCAAGATAACACTTATCGGTTTTGGCGTAGACTACTTATACTGTTGAGCGGACTCGAAACAGAAATAAGAGCGCGACCAACCCCGACAAGGTTCCTTTGCGTGCAGGTTTTTCATACAAAGACGTAAATCATTCAAGGAAAAGCAACTACAACAAAGAAATTTTTGTTTCAAAGTTTTGCAACTTAGCTTTCTTTGCTGTACTTCTTGTCGTGAATGATATCTTGAATGTCGTTTGGTACCCATACCGTCACTCCCCCCCGGGAAACTTGCACGCGAGGAACCCTTCTGTCCTTTGTGGAAAAGAAAAAAGAGGAAAGAGGTGGCTAGAAACCTTCACGGTTCGTTAATCATCTCATACAAGGCAAGAATGTAACACAACAACACATGCAATATACATAAATATGTACTTTGAAAAAGAGTTGTAAAACACTTAGCTTTATTCAACTACACATGGGTTCTGCGCCTGGCTCTGTACAAAGGTTTACATGCTTTGCCAGCCTACTTGTACAAAAGAGGTTGCCGGGCAGCCCGGCAACCGCACCTCACGGGTAGAACTTGTGAAGATGCTCAATATTCTATGAGTTTAGCACCGGGGTGCCATCTTCTGTCGGAACCGGGGCTCCGGGGACCCAAAGATTCGAACACTGGGGGCGAGCTAGTTCCTACCGATCCAAGGGTAACCACGGCGAGGCTACGGCGAGAGCGCTGGCGCGGAGCACGACAGGGGACACGACGGTTACCCAGGTTCGGGCCACCTTGCGGTGTAAAACCCTACTCCTTCTTGTGTTGGGATTGCTGTGGGCAAGAGAGTGATCTCGCATACAAGGTAGGAGACAAAGGAATCGATCCCTACTATGATGGCAGCGCTGTCCCTTTTATAGCCGCATTGGCCCTCTTCCCCTGAAAATCTCGGCGGGAAGGGTTGCCACACTTGGCGGGTTTTGAAAGGGGACAGGCGGCCAGGCTATCCTGACTAAAGTTGGTCTTCGCATGCAAAAGCATGATCCATGACGCGCCGGTGGGCTCGGTGATGACATCCGCCATTCGCGCCTTGCTGTCTTGGTCTTCTTTCAGCAAATGGGCAGTCGTTGGGACTTGCTTTGGAGGAGGGCAGCTGGGGCTGCCCCTTTAGCATCAAAGAGGAAAGCCTCTCTGTCTGCACCCGCTGGCGCTGTCTCTGCCGCCGTTCGTCGCCGAGCACATCACCCACGTGGTGCGCACAGGACAGCGCGGCTGGCGTCAGGCTCAGACGACCTAAGGAACAAATCATACCTAAGGAACAGCCAGAGGAGCTATCAAGAATGGACATCAGTAAGAACAAATTATTTTATCCTGGATACAAGGATTATTTTAGTCATTGGGGTGAACCCTGAGTCCTGTCCCAATGGACTCAACATGTCCCATTCTTGGACCCACAGGACATCAGTAAGAACATATTTCAAGAATGTGAGTGTGCCAAGAGCAACCACAAAACTCGGGTATGTTGATACAAATTTCAAAGCATATTTTGGAATTTACCGGTGCACATACAAAATTTTCTGGGAAAAGTGAACAAGGTTGGCGAGAAATATGGATAAGCTCACGGCTGCCCGGAATCAATGAGAATTTCAAGTTCAGCTAAACCAAATGGAATTATCCGCCAACTGCTTGCTATCAGCATACATCTGGATTAATCATCAACACTAAGTCTGCATTAGTTGTGCAACCTTTACAGCAACAATGATCAGATCAGCATAAGAACAAGCGGTGTACATCACCAACGGAATATCTTCAGACAAGGTATGGCCTATACCAAGTTTTGACTCCTCTATGGGTAAATTCCAGATACTTCGGAAGGAAGCCAGAATCGGCCATAGATCCGACTGCATACACAGTGAAAGGATTCGAGTGTAAGAAACCCAGCCTTCCTCCGTAAGCTATCGAGAAGAGCTTACGATGCAAGGCTCCCAATCTTCCTCACTACGCTACTAGTGGGAAGAATCTTCTGGAGTACGACACTCCAAAATTTCCTTAGCTCGCTACCGTGGAAAGACTTTCGGCATAAGGCACTCAACCTTCCTTAGTAAGCAACATGAGGGAACGCTTCTGAGATACGATACCCAGTCTACTTCGAAACGCTACCTTGACAGAAGCTTCGAGTGTGAGGAATTCAACATTCTTCAACACGTCCACCTCAAAACTTTGTGGTCATAGCAAGGACTATAGAGGGAACAATCTTGTCAGAAGCACGAACTAGTCCAGACAAACATCCGCCTCAAAACTTTGTGGTCATAGCAAGGACTATAGAGGCTATATATGGCAGAGCCACCTCAGAGATTACCGTCTATGATTACTTTGTGATCATGCCCGACATTTCAGTTGGAAATCACCTGAGGACGAAGTCAGAATGCAAGAGACAGCAGGGAACACCTCGAAAGCCATTCCCAGTCACTCGAGGCCATACGAGCACATGAGCCCTGTATCAAGAAAAGATGACTTGCCCTTGGCAGGCAGTGTACGAAGTATCGCAATAAAATCCGAAGCAGTTAGCCTCGGGTCATGAAAATCAAGATATTTGTTGATACAATGAGCTAACCCACCAAGCAACAAACTAACAGGATAAAAGGTACATCTGACAACAAAGAGAAGGATTCAAGGTAGCTGTGTGAAAAGACAACACCTGAGCCATCAGAAGAGGCAGTTAAAAGGCCAACAAACTAATGAAGACAAGACAGCTGATGGATCCAAGTCACACACAGGTATGTTCCCCCTAGCCAGGAGGTAAGCCCGGAAATCTCGAGGACGAGATTTTCTTAAGGGGGGTAGGTTTGTAACACCCTGGTTTTCGCTCCTCGATTTTTCCTTCGCAGGAATTTGACTCCGTCTTTTTTTCTCTCGATGTTGTCGGATTTTCTCTCGCTCTTGGGTATATGAAGATGGTCATTTAGCCTTGTCTTTCCTATCCAACCAGAGATTCTCTCCAGACCAACTTGGCCACCCAAAACATCTTCTCAGGATTTCACCGCCAAAACCCTACCTTCCGAGTTATCGGAAGGGAAACCCTAACTCCGGTAGTTACAAAGGGAACCCAATTTCCTTTGATCTGTTGCCTCCCAAACTTTTCCTAGTGATCATCCCTTATTTACAAACCCTGGATATGTAAAAATATTGCCAAGTCATTTGCAATATTTTTCATTTAAAATTAATTCCTTTTTCTGCCAGTTAAAGGAATTAAATCCAGGAAAATATCTATCCATCTCCAAAGTTCATAAAAACTTGTGGAGATATTATTTGTTATCATATTGAGCTCCCATAAAAATATTGGCCATAAATAAATAAGGGAAATTGCATTTTCCTATTTAAAGCCAATATTACATTTTGGGCACTTTCCAAAGGAACTACCATTTGGTAGCCAGGAAAAATCCCAAATAAATTGTGGAGCCTCTCCTATCCATATCTTCACCATTTCCATCAAGAAACCAAGTTCCGCAGTTCAAAGTTTGAGAGCATCATCCAATTCTTTTTTCTGGATTTATTTTGAGGTTGTGAAGCAACTATATGTTATATTGCTTAAAAATTCTTGAAATTAATCCAGGACCTCACATTCCCTATATGATGTGACCATGCAAAAATTCACATCAATTTATTTAGCCAATTTCTCCCAAATATTCCATCTAGTTTCTGTTCAGCAGGAAGCTCTGTGAAGGAAGTACCATTTTGGTATATCCAAATGAGCTGAAATTTTACCAGTGCCTCCATACCTCCAAATAACTTCCCTCCACCAAATTTCAACCCAATCCATTCAGCCAGTTGAGCACAACATCCAAATCCCTTTCCTGGACCAAAATTTGCATTACAAAGGAAGTATATGCAAAATAGGTCCAAATGCCTTCAAATTTTTCCAGCATCTACTCCTTCCTACCCCATCTTATTTTGACAACATTTCAATCTCACTTGCTAAGTCATTTCACGTCAGCTTGGTCCCCAAGTTTCTATCCAGAAGTTGTTCTGGATCCCCACGACCACTCTAGAGCCATCCTGGTCCATCCAGTGATCGACCTCATCTATTTGAGCAGTGAGGGAGCTGTTTGACAAGATTGGACAGGTAGGAGAGTGCCAGAGCTTGTAGTGCGTCTGGTGACCACGCAGCCACCATGCAGAAATGGTGCTCTGCGGCACTGTCCTCATCGGCCCGATAGCTCCGGCCATCCCGAGCTTGTCTGAGCATGCCGACTAGCTTCGCACCGTCCACGTACCCCTCTCCCGCACCTTCTCCTCTCCGATTTCTTCTTCCTCCTGCCACGGCGAGCGCCGCCGCGGCACTGTCCCGCGCGTGAACCCTGCCATCGTCATTTCCTTTCTTGTCTCCTTCCTCCACGAGCGCTCGCAAGACCCCTCCACTCCCCGCGAAGTCGCCCGACGCCCGCAACTAGCCAGCCACGTCCTCCCCGGGCTCCAGTGCATGGCTAAGGACGCCACGGCGGCCGTGGTTATCGCCTTGCCCCGGCTGGCTATAAATGGCCGTGCCCGAGCCTCCCCGAGCTCACACACAGTCTCCTCCTCACCCTTTTACCTCTGCCAAGCCTCAGCCCCGAGCGGCCGTTCCTCTCAGTGCCCAAATCGCCGGCGAACTCCGCCATGGCCATTGCTCGGCCTTGCCTAAATTCGCTTAATTCCGCCCCCCGTAGCTCCACCTAGCTGCCGTAGTAGATCACCACTCCCACCACGATGCTCTGCCCGCCTCCATTCTGCCCGGGGACAACCATGGCTTCGGCCTCGAGCTCACCACTGTCACCCGCCTCCACCCGCCGTCCGGCCACCAAAGCTCATCCCTGCCTCCACTGCGGGTACCCGTGAGCTCGCCGTGAAGCTCCGCATCCATATCCACCATCCCCGTAGGCCTGCACTCGCCGGAGCCCGACCATTGCTCGAGCCCACCGCCTACTGCCTCCTGCCATCGCCGTACTCCTAGCCACCCCCGCCATCCCTGCTCACCACCATCGGATGCGGCGCTCTTCCCCGAGCTCGCCGGTACCTGGAACACCGGAAACGGCGGCCGGAGTCGCCGGGAGTCGCCGTAGGGGCGGCTGGCCTCGCTGCTGTTCTTGCGCGTCGGGGAGAGCAGAGTGGAGGAAGGAAGAAGGAGGAGGAGAGAGAAGAGGTGGGGCGGGACCCGCATGTCGGCGAGAGCAGCGCTGCCACACTGGATAAGTGGAAGCGCCCTCGGCGCGCTTACGTTTTCCCTGTGGGAAAGCGTATTCTGCTGGAGTGCGCGACCCGCCGAGCTGCCAGGGACCCCGTTGGAAATATTCTTTTTAGAGATAGGTCCCTGACAGAAAAAACCCTTATAACCTTTTGCTCGTTACTCCGATTGAGGTAAAACCAACGCCCACGTTCTCAGCTCTTCGAGCCCGTTCCGATGACATCACTTTCACCATGTTGACACTTTCTGAAAATGACCATTTTGCCCTTGCCCTTCAATCAGCCCCTCTGAGAGAGAATCTTTTCCGGCGAATTCTTTCGCGAGGTGATCGCACCTCTCCGGAGTACTCCTTCACCCCCAGGAAAGCCAACCATCTGATATATGCTCTAAAGCATTGCTCTGTGTTATTCTTGCGTGTTTAATTAATGAATATGCCTGTGTTAGAAATAATTAAACTCCTACTAAGTTGAAGTTGCTATTTACATTACTTTCTAGTAATCATCATATTATCGCACTAGTGACTCGTAGGTGACATTATGGAGATAGGTTGTTATGCTTTCACCGTGCATTACTGTGTCATCGCAATGATTAAGAATATGACCTAATAACGACAACCTTCTCCGTCGGCTGGATCAAGTCATAGTGCCACCGAACCGAACTTTCTAGTGCAGCCACATCTGCCGGTATGGGACGGCCTTAGCTTGGTCTAACAGCGTGCTCTTTTATCGGTACCACCAAAGAGGGAAGGTTATGCGCGCGCGCTACCCTGGCCCGGTAGGCGGCAATAACCTTGTGAGCCCAGTTGAGTTATCTGCCAGCGTCCCCGTTTGGGACAGTTTAGTTGGCCACGACGGTGGCAGGTGTCATGGGGTGACACAGGGGCCACCCAGGGCATGACTCCAGGGGAGGATGATTGTCGGTGGTACGGAGTCACGAGTTAGGCAAGTTTCGTTGGAGTAGCACCGGTCCACCCGAATGGGAACATGTACTAAGTACGAGGTCGGGAGCTCCATGGTGTGGGTAAAGTGCGCAACCTCTGCAGAGTGTAAATCTATTCGAATAGCCGCGTCCTCGGTCATGGGACACAGTTCGTACTAGGTCAGACTATTTGGTCTGTGTCGAGTCTGGAGGAACAAACTATATAATGTTATTGCTAAGACTGACCCAGAGAAAGGTATGATTTATCGGACTTGCAGTACAGATGCATGGACATCGGGTGATGTCAGGAATATGAGATGTTAGCCATGGGATGGCTAAGAGAGAAACTATCGTATAACCGAAAGAGTTGGACTGGATTGGGATCGGATATGGTTTGGATCGTGACATATTCGGAGTATGGATTATTTACTTGATATGTTTTACGTTGGTAGTTATCCAGCTGGATAATCCTGGTATGACATGGTAATTAATATTGCTAGATAGTTATGCTATGCCATGATAACTAATGTTGCTCTAATAACAAGTGCATGCTTGAATGCCATGGATTGCTTTGCTTGGTGTATATGTTGGTTTGGTTTGCTTGCGAGTACATTCAAAAGTACTCAGTGGCCTTCAATGTGGCCAGGTTCACCTAAGGATCCGACGTCCACTAGCGAGGAGCCAGAGCGTTCGCGGGCTAGAAGAGTAACCTAGTCTGATCCTTGTGGATTGGAGCCGCACCAAGACCATGCTGCCTTAGATAGAGCTTTTCCGCTGCCACCACCCTTGTAGAAAATATCATGTAAGACTTATATATCCATTAATAGAAATGCCTGTGTTCATGATACTTGTTGTAAACGCGCATGCCAGAGTGATTTCCTGGGCTGGCGTGTGCGGCGACCGTCTGGCTACAGTGGTAATCAGGCGGGGCGCCACAGCGAGGTTCCCGCCACGGGCGCAACAAGCCCGTGACAAGCCCGTTGAACGCGCCTCCGTGGCAAGAGGGGGAGGAGACTACGGTGAGCCCCCCACTCCTGACGAATGACGTGGGGCCTTCCCAGGCCGTGACGGCGGAGGGCGGTGAGGAGTCTGATCCGACATGGGCTCTGACGCTCATGCGCAGCCGCACCTTGCTCAGGCGTGGTGTCCTACGGAGTGCCATTGGGGCTCTAGGCCAGCTCGAGGTGGAGGCGCGCCTTGCCGAGGAGCGCCTGCGCCTTGCTGAGGGGTGGCGTCGACTCGATGTCGCCATCAAGCTGAGCCGGCGCCAAGACGAGGCCGCGCGGGAGAAACGCAAGAAGTCTGCCGCCGAGGCGAAGGAGGTCTTCGAGAGCGCTCTCCGGGAGGCAGACGTGGCCGACAAACGCCGCAAGGAGGCGGAGGCCTGCATGAGGATGCTCCGAGAGCAGCACGCCGCGCAGGAGGAGTTGTTCCAGACGTGGGAGAGCGCCATCACCGCCCGTGAAGAGGAGCTCACGGCCCACGATGCGGACCTCGCAATCCGCAAACGGGAGCTCGCGCGGACGATGACTGAGCAGGCCGTGGAGCGCGAGTGCCTAGAGACGTTGGACTGCCAGGTGGCCGCCGCCCAGGACGCCAACAACAAGCGCATGGAGAAGGCCAACGCCCAGCTGGAGGTCAAGGAGAAGAAGGCCCAGGAGGACGCCGACGCGAAGGTAGAGAAGAACCGTCTGGCGCTCGTCGCATAGCACAGCAGGAAGCTAAAGGCCCAGGAGGACCACTTCAAGAAGAAGTGCGAGGAGCTCCAGAAGGAGATTGAGGGCCTCAAGGAAGTCCGGACGAAGGTGGAGAACCAGCTGAAGACCGCGCTGCAGGTCAAGGCCGACACCGAGGAGGAGCTAGCCTCCCTCCAGCAGCAGGTGAGCGGTGTCTCCAATGTCGTCGAGTAGGCGAGGCTGGAGGCGGACCGGGCGCGGGGGCGACAACACAAGCGTGCCAAGATGTTCCACTGCCTCCAGCTTTGGGCCCGCGGTGCCCTGGACACCATCTGCAAGGAGAGGCTCGAGGGCCCCCGCGAGACCCACGACACCAGCTACCTCGACTTCTTCACCAAGCTCGTGGAGCGGCTCGAGGCGGGAGCCAAGAGGGTGAACGACATCATTGAAGACGAATGCCGCGACCTCCTCTTCCAGGCAGCGATGCGCATCTTCAGCCATCTCCTCCATGCCGATCCCAACTTTGACTTCGACAGGGTGATATCCCCCGTGGTTGAGGAGCTCCCCGACGGCCTCGGACAGGTGGTGGAGGAGCATGTGGATGCCCTGCTCGCGAAGTTCTCCCACGGCGGCAGCGAGAGCTCCAGCGGAGTCGAGGGCGACGATGGCAAAGGCAATGATGGTGATGACGGCGATGCTGCGACATCCTAGATCATCCCTTTTACCTGTGTCAGATTGACATAGCCCCGTGGGGGCGTGAAAGACAATGTCTTTTGTTCAAGTACTTTATGATTTGCTGCAATGTATGTTTCCTCGTGAGGTCCCCTCGCGGGGCCTATTTTCCTTTCCTTGCTTGCCTTGATGCTCTATGTCGTCAGAACCCAGCCCCCGAGCGGGCTACATCCGTCGCTGGTATGTTAGGTCGCGTTGCCTGGACAAGACCAGGAGGTGCCGGGCACTGAGGGGCGGTAAGGACTCCTGAGGCGCGATGCTTAGGAAGTCCCCTTGACGTGCAACCGGCTTGCGTGGAGGAGGAAACGTCAGCACCCAGCGAGGTTGTGAAAGAGGAGAGCCTAAGAGAAGCCAAGAATGGCTCGTGAGGTGTTTTTGTACTTAGCTTTTTCGCGAATGTCGCTTGGCGTGCCGTGGTCGCGGAGTGCGCTTTGCGAGGCTCTTGCCCGTGAGGCCTCCAGCTAGCACTTGGTGGAGATAGCCACTGCGAGTTGGCTCGCGAGGCACCCTGAGGGCTTACAGAGGTGTCTTGTCGCGAGTTACCTCGCGAAGCAGCGCTCGCGAGGCCCTCCACGTGCCTTGTCCCTGTGACAACTTCATATCGATAGGTTTCACAATAGGGGGAGCGGTGCACGCTTGCTAGCTTGCTCGTGGGCGTCACGCGAGGAGACAAGACACCAAAGACCTTCGTGAGGTGGCGTGCACGGGAGTAGGCCCATGAGCCAGAGCTCGATCACTTGGGTTTTGCAGCGCTGCTGGGACTGACCCGAGCACAGGCACCGTGTCCAGTCCCCGCCCGTGTGATGCACAGGAGGAAGGTCGTGAGCATGCACAGCTCCTGAGGCAGGCAATTTACCAAACACATAAAATATCTTAGGAAATAAAGCTTTACTGCGGCATAATAATAAGTTCACTACAAAACCAAAAAGAGATGCGGCTGTCGTGTCCGGCACGGGTCAGCTTGAGGTTGGTGCAGCCCGTGGGGCGCCCTCAGCTCGATTGTTCCACCAGCGCTGAGCATGGGGCTTCCACTAGGCGTGGGACATTCCGCTAGCGCGGAGCATGGGGCTTCCACTGAGACGTGGGCGGGAGCTCTCGTGGGCCCATCAGGCGAACGCAATGAGAGGCTCCAGAGCGTGTACAACTCCACTTCATTCGTACGCATGAGGGTCACGGGTAGAACTTGTGGAGGTGTTGGATGTTCCATGTGTTGGGCACAGGAACTCCGTCCTCCGTCTCCAGCCGGGCGGTGCCGGGCCTGGAGACATGAGCAACCCTGAAAGGGCCTTCCCACATGGGTGAGAGCTTGTGGAGTCCCTCTCTGGAGAGGATCCTTCTCAGGACGAGATCGCCGACTTCGAGGGTGCGTGTGCGTATGTTGCGGCTATGATAGCGATGCAAAGCCTGTTGGTATCTTGCGGCATGCAGGGCGGCCTGGCGACGGGCTTCCTCGAGGAGTAGCATGTCGGCCTCTCGCGAGCCATCATGATGAGCCTGGTCGAAGGCGAGGACTCGCGGAGAGCCGTGCTTGAGCTTAGAAGGAAGGACTGCTTCAGCTCCGTAGACGAGGAAGAAGGGAGTCTCGCTGGTAGGCTTGGTTGCCGTTGTGCGGATCGACCATAGCACAGACTGTAGCTCGTCAAGCCAGCCCTTGCCACAGGCTTCGAGCTTTTTCTTGAAGCTTCTTGTATTGAGGCCCTTGAGGACCTCGGCGTTCGCACGCTAAGCCTGGCCGTTGCTTCGTGGGTGCACCACAGAGACGTAGCAGATCTGCGTGCCGAGGCAGGCACAGTATGACTTGAAGAGGCCGCTTGTGAACTGGGAGCCGTTGTCAGTGATGATGCAGTTGGGGACACCAAAGCGGCTCACGAGGTGTCACGGCCAATATGCGATCCCATCCTCGAGGAACCCGGAGGTTCCACCAGGGATAGAAGCGCATATCGAAGACGCTTGCAAGGTGGATATCATTACATCGTACCATGTACATAATAGATGGGGATACAGACAAATACATACAATCATCGTATGAATACATTAATACATAGCAAACACCATACAGAAGAGCAGAATCCGACTACGGATGAAAACAAACGAAAAACACGAATGACATCCACCCTGCTAGACCAGGCTGCCGACCCGAAACCTATCCCAAGATCGACAAAGAAGAAGAAGCAGAAGAAGAACTCCAAAAGCAAACATGCATCACGCTCATGTCAAATCATCGCTTTACCTGTACCTGCAACTGTTGTTGTAGTAATCTGTGAGCCACAAGGACTCAGCAATCCCATAACCATGGGTAGCAAGACTATCAAAGCTTAATGGGTATGGAATGGATAAGTGGTGAGGTTGCAGCAAGCACTAAGCATTGTATGGTGGCTAACTTACGAGTACAAGAATAAGAAGAGTAACTACGCATAACGGTCGCAAACTAATAGTGATCCTGAACACCTACTTACGAGTCAAACATAACCCCACCGTGTTCTCTTCCCGAACTCCCTCAAAAAGAGACGATCATGGTTACGCACGCGGTTGGTGTATTTTAATTAGAATTAGTGTCAAGTTCTCTACAACCGGAGGTTATAAATTTCCAAGTCAACACATAACCGCGGGCACGGCTTCGCAAAAGATTTAACCCTGCACGGGTGCTCCAAGTAGTCCATTATAAATTACCACACGCATCCGATGGAACATCCTCACACCATGATAACACGATGCTTACGCTAAGGAATCCCGATGGACGAGCCACTCGTAAAAGGTAAAACTAAACCAACAACACCTCCCGACGTGTCGACGATCCCGATAGGAGCCGCGTATCTCGTTCTCTGGACATGGCGGATGGGAAAGCCTACGAGTAAAACCAGCGCCTCGAGTTTCCCCGTGGTGGCCCAGCAGTCTGCCCGCTTTCGGACCAACACTCATGTGGAGCACTGGCCCGGGGGTGTTGATTAATTATCCTCGGGTACCGGTATGTCCCTATGCAAGTTTTAGTTGTTATTAGGCAAATGGTAAAACCAATGTTGGGCCTTGCTGGAGAAGTTTATCCTAAAACGAATGATCAGGGGGGTTCCCATATGCCCCACATGTGTTAGAAGCGCTCATCAAGGAACATAACACCGGTATTACGGAAACTAGGGTGGCATGAGTGGAACAAAACACTAGGCAAAAGGCCGAGCCTTCCACACACAACCAAGTATATAGATGCATTAATTAAATAATAGATATTGTGATATCCGATGATATCCATGTCCCAACATGGAACAACCTGCAGCTGCACCTGCAACTAGCAACGCTATAAGAGGGGCTGAGCAAAGCGGTAACATAGCCAAACAATGGTTTGCTGGGATGGTGGAAGGTTAGAGGTTGTTTCATGGCATTTTGGAAGGCTGACAAACAAGTGGTAGGTAGCGATACATAGCGATAGCATCGAGACAACTAGCAAGCAAGGATAGTAGTGATATCCAAGGTAATGGTCATCTTGCCTGAAATCCTGCTAGGAAGAAGACCGAATCCAAGAAGAAGGCGAACACGCGTAGTCGAACGAATCCTCACACTTCGCAACATAACCGGGACTATCAAGAAGAAGTACAACCGGAAAGAAGGAAACAACATGGTAAACACAAAAGCATAATCATGGCATGATGCACAACCAAGTTTGATGCATATCAAGTTCAAGGATGCATGGCATGGCAAAATGCAACAACCAAATACTACACATTCAGTGAGTCTCCATATGCAACGAGTTGCATATTGACGAAACTCTACAACAATTATTTAGTTCTCTCCCGTTTATGTACATGGCAAGATTAAATGTTGTTAAACATGGCAAGAGGTGAAGCATAATTAATCTACTTATCTAGGCAATTTAAATGAGGCCGGAAACAACACATAACAATTCCAGAAAATCCCCATATGTAATTTTTGAATCTGGTACTGTTCTAAATAAAACACCATTTTAATGTTGTTAGACAGCAAAATAAAGTGCACCATGTTAATCTACGCATTTTTCTACCCCATTTACATATAAAGTTTATTTAATTCGGAGCTACGGTTATTTAGTTATGAAATAAACCATTTTAGCATGACATTTATGCAAATTAGTGCAAACAGTAATTTTAAACAATTTTAACATGGTTGAAAGTTCCATATTAGTAATCTACACAAAATCCTGATCATTTTACATATATATTTCATTTTAATCCGATGCATGGTTTGTGAGTTATTAAATGCATGAACATGGGGGTTTTTTCTGCAAATCTGCAATTCCCTGGATAATAGAGAAATCGTTGGACAGAAGAAAAAAAACATGAACCGGGCCAAAAGCAGTGGGCGTTGGATAGCAATATGGTGCTCGGGCGTGGCTGGGTAGTAGCGCGCTCACGATGGGCCAAGCCCGGTCGGTGGAGAAGGTCAGCGCGCTGGCGCTCGTCTCGCTCGATGCGGTCAATGCAAGTGAGGCGGAGGCGCTCGATGCAGAGGAAGCAGAGGCTGGTGACAGGACTTGGAGCGGATGCCACGGCGGCCTGGCACGGCTTGGGACTCTGGCAAAGGGCGGTGCGACGGGGAGGTGGCCAGAGGAGGCGGACCAGGTGGTCTTTGGGCAGGGACGCGGCGAGGTCCTCGTTCGATGACTCGAGCGCGTGGACGAGGACGGCGGCGGCGCTGCTGGCAGCTTGCTCGCCGGGGATGGCGTGGCTGTGGTAGTGAAGGCAAGGGGCGAGCTGGGCCATGAGGTGATCAGGCCATGGGCGACGACGTCGAGCGAAGCTCCACTTGGCGGCCATGGCAGAGCTCCTGTTCGAAAGAGAAGAGAAGGAGAGCAGGGGAGGTCGGAGAGGAGAATAAGAAGGGGAGGAGGAGAAAAGCAATGGGAAAGAGGAGATGGTGGCGACCTGGTACTGCTGGCTTGGCTGCTCGTCGGCAAGGTCGGGGCAGAGGACACGCGGGCGCTCCTGCTTGAACAGAGTGAGAGAGAGAGAGAGATCATGAGAGAAACAGAAAGAGGGAAAGGAAGAGAAACAGGGAGAAGGAGAGGGGACTGCGGGCGCCTGGTCGCCGGAGTTTGTCACTGGCAGCAAAAGCCTCGCCGGCGCGGCGCGGGGTTGAGGTGGTAGGCTTGCTGCTGGTCGAGGAGGGTCGTGGGGGTGCTCTGGTTGGTGGGGATCGATGGATGGATGGATCGATGGGTTGGGTGGTGGTTGAAATCGAGGAGGGGATGAGTTAGCTTGGTGGGTAGGTGGATCGGGAGGAGATCCCGAGGAAGAGAGACAGGAGGAGTGGCGGTGGCTAGGACGATCCCTATAAATCAGGGATTCGTCCGATTGCACTGCTTAAATAGCAACAAAGAGTGGAGTGTAGGGACTAACTGGACCATCCGATCTTAATCGGATGGCTATGGAACAACAGGGTGGTCTAAGAAATAAACCAAAGATGTTTGGGGTAGTTTGAGACTGATCCGGAGCCAACAGTCACAACCGCCCAGTTCGAGTCCGGGAAAGTTTCAGACTAGGGGCGAGCGGGTCTGAGAGAGGTCAGCGAAGACAAAGGGGTCTGACGAAAGGTCAACGGAGACAAAGAGAGACGCGCAACTATGAACGGATGCAAGTTTTATGATAACATGCGGATGCAATACGTATGATGCCATGATGAAATACAACAAGCCAAATAATCAACACGGCTACAATGAAAATAAATGGAAGGCAACTGAAGCATCGGTCTCGGGCTGTCACAACACTCCCCCACTTACAAGAGATCTCGTCCCAAGATCTTAGGAACGAGAAGAGGAAAAGGAAGAGGTAAAACAATGTTGCTTCTTTGACAAACGAGTGAAACCAAAGAACCTTTGGAAGGTTGCAAAGACATGAAGAATGGCACAAGGGCAAGAAAGAATTCGAAACCACTCAGGCTTAAACGAGATAGTCAATGAATGAGTAGGAAGGAAAGAATTTGGGCAGCACTCCGGTAGAAAAGAGAAGGAAAACTTGATAAGATGAAAAGAACTTGAAAAGAGAACACCACACTACGGTTAAATGGATAAGCAAGGAAAGAACATGTTCTTGGCAAAACAAGATAATGGGTCGAATAGAGAAACACCACAATGCCTCCGAAACGAAAGAATAAAAGCTAGATCGTTGGGAAGAAAAGAACGGAGAAGAAAATGACAGCTTCTCTCACCATAGAATTTGAAAAGCATCCTTACAATGAAGGATTGGACGGAGTTGTTGAAAAATCAACAACAAAAGAATACGCTTGTTGTGGGCTTATGGAAAAAAAAATCTCAAAATTATGAGGTGACAACCTGCCACTAAAGGAAACAATTGATTGCTTGAGATCTTGAAGAGATGAACACCTCTTTCACCAAGAAGAGAAGGAGAAACTTGGATCATTGATAAGCATGACAATAGCAACACTCCTTAGGATAGGCTTTAGGTGAATTCTATACCATGATAACTCCGACGAATAAATTGATGTGTTGAAAAGATCCCCTGAACGAAGAGGAAAAATGATGGGTTTAAAATATCTCATTCTTGGCAACTGTGAATCATGAAACACGAACACAAATTGTCAAGAAGGACATAATACCACCTCAAAAGATAAGGTCGAAAGAATTTGCACTTTAAAATGCAAGACGAAGAATACTGGAGCTTCAACAAGAATCTTGAAGAACACTTCGAGAATGAATTAAATCCTTAATGTACCACCATGCATGAAGAAACTCTCGAAGGACTCCGAATAGATAACAAGATGATCGAAACAAAAGAATAATTGAAAAGAACAAGATGAAGCCTTGCAATGATTTGGATGGAGCATCGTGACGAGACAACCAAGAAAACTTGGAACTCCGGAAAAGAAAAGATGAACAACTTGGAACCGAGAATTTATTCATCATGAACAAACTCCGAAGGAAGGAATTAATCACTTGGATGAAACAAGAATAAGAATTATGGTATGCTTATCCTTCATCAACTTAAAGTGATGACAAGCAACGGATTTGGCATGCCACTTATTCTTCTTGAAAATATTGAATAGAGATATAGCAATCTTGGAGAAGGTCTTGAACGAACCACCGGTAGGATTAGAAAGAACGACTGAAATGATCGATAACAAAGGAAGAGGATTGTTGAACCAACCACCGTAAGAATATAAAATGAACGAAGAAAAGAGAAAAAATCACCGGGAAGAATTAGAAACGAACGAAGATACTTGAGGGAATTTAGATACAAGAGAACGAAGAGATCACGCGCTTATTTGAGAATACTTGAACGATCCACCGAAAGAATTAGGAGATGAATGAAGAGACATCAATTTTTGGAATAATCAGAGAACGAAAGCTAAAAACTGAGAACGAATAAATCTTCTGAAATGATGGCCTTCGGAGAATCAAAACGAAAACAACTCCTGAAATACTACGGATGGGTATGAAAAGAATTTCTCACGGTCGGAACAATTTGAGAGGATAGCCTCAAGCTTGAACTACGAATCTTGAAGAGAACGGAAAAGGATTTAAGAGAACTCTCCTTCGGTCTTCAAAGCTGAGAATGACGACGAGAACCACCATGAAGATTTTGTGAGATACTTCGGAATAATGAAAAATACAAAGGTTGAGGCAAAGATGAAAAGAATTTAAAAACGATCTTGGAGAAGGCAATTGACTGATGTTATCCATTCTTATGTCAAACTTTGAAATAATTTGATAATAACTCCAGGAAAATTAGAAGAGTCAGGTAAGATTCTGGGAAATGACCTGTGGGTTATGGGCCCACTCAAAAGAAACACTGTTAGAACGATTATTTGAAAGAGAGAAAATGCACCGGAAAGATTTAAATGGATTGGATGAGGTAACAACCTCGAACTAGCTCGAACGGATCTTGAATGGAAACATGAATCTTCTGAGATAATTTCGGCACATCGGGGAAGAATAGAGAGAGGTGAATAAGCAAGAGAAGCTTGGGTAAGTACTTCCAACGTAGGAAAAACATTAGAATCGAAGAAAAGGATATGATGAACACCGAGAGCGTGAATTTAGACCACCGGAGAAGAAAACGAGAACGAAGAATGATGACTTGTAGCTCCTGAGCATCTTCATGAGAATCACCGGTTAAGAACATTGAAGGAAAAGAATGGAAAGGCTTCGCATGAATAGCATGGATACTTGATTCGAGAATTTTGACTTCGCGAAGAAAAAGGGTGGGAGGGTGGGAAAAAGAAAGACAACTTGGGACGGTTCCAAACGGAGTTCTTTTCACCCATCTTAAAAAAAGATAGATCTTGCAATTGCAGAAGAGCATCAAATTAACTTAAAGAGAAGCACCTCAGATAAAAGAGAATTAACGTGAGAATCTTGATGATCAAGAAGGATTAGCACTCCCATAGAAATAAGAGAACACCGCTTAGGAAAGGTATGGAATCCACACTTGACTTCGAAGCAACTTGAATACCGCAGCTCAAAACAAAACAAAGGATGTGACTTGCAGAATAAGCCGGAACAAACATATGATAGAGATTTCATCCGAAATTTTTGTGGTGGAGTCCACATGGGCTCGATCATACAGCGACCATCAAGTACATTGCTGCCCTTGTCATACGAAGCAACCCCGAGCCGTAGCAAAGCTACAAGGGCTCTTTAAGACACCACGAGACCGCTGTAAAAACGACCGTGAGCAGGCGGACCACTAGATGTTGAACCCCAATCTCAAATCACGCATCTGTTGGAAAGATATACTAGGTAACTACTTGAATTCCCACCTAAGAACTCCTGAAACTTCTTGGTTATGCGATCAGGTTGCGGGTCCAAGAACCTACTCATAGCAAACAACAACCTAGTCAGCTGCAACTGCATCCGCAACTCTTAACACACAACCGAGAAACTTCGCAAATTCGTCTACCTCATACCTTCCAAAACACAGCGATACTAGTCACGGTGGATCATCTGAGCTATCTCCTCTAGTACTGTGGAAAAGTCACGGCACTATTTGCCACCACAAAAAGTATAGAAGCGTTTCGATGTCGGCGTCCTCTGGTATTCAGGAAATGGAATGATAGCGAATGTGACAAGAAACCCTTGGAGCTCAACTCCCCGGGTCCAATCCATATGGTCAGGAGGCACCAAGAACAGAATTCTGTCACACCGATATCGCAACGATTCCGAAAAGACCCGCGTGATCCTAAAAAAAATTTGAGTGAGAAGGGTAGTACAATTAAAACACCTACATCACAATTCCTCACCAGAGCGACGATGGGGATGAGTAGTAAAAAGAATTCCTACTCTCTGATATATAGCTAGACTCAAAATATTTTTTTTTCTTTTCTAGACTCGCCAATGGTTTGATCAATCAAGGGGGCTCCTGCGGTCGGTAGAGGCTCTGATACCAAATTGTCACGCCCAACATACGATCGTATCCTCGAGGAACCCAGAGGTTCCACCAGGGATAGAAGCGCATATCGAAGACGCTGCAAGGTGGATATCATTACATCGTACCATGTACATAATAGATGGGGATACAGACAAATACATACAATCATCTCATGAATACATTAATACATAGCAAACACCATACAGAAGAGCAGAATCCGACTACGGATGAAAACAAATGAAAAACACGAATGACATCCACCCTGCTAGCCCAGGCTGCGGACCCGGAACCTATCCCAAGATCGACGAAGAAGAAGAAGCAGAAGAAGAACTCCAAAAGCAAACATGCATTGCGCTCACGTCAAATCATCACTTTACCTGTACCTGCAACTGTTGTTGTAGTAATCTGTGAGCCACAAGGACTCAGCAATCCCATAACCATGGGTAGCAAGACTATCAAAGGTTAATGGGTATGGAATTGATAAGTGGTGAGGTTGCAGCAAGCACTAAGCATTGTATGGTGGCTACCTTACGAGTACAAGAATAAGAAGAGTAACTACGCATAACGGTCACAAACTAATAGTGATCAAGAAGTGATCCTGAACACCAACTTACGAGTCAAACATAACCCCACCGTGTTCTCTTCCCGAACTCCCTCAAAAAGAGACGAACACAGTTACGCACGTGGTTGGTGTATTTTAATTAGAATTAGTGTCTAGTTCTCTACAACCGGAGGTTATAAATTTCCAAGTCGCCACATAACCGCGGGCACGGCTTCGCGAAAGATTTAACCCTGTAGGGTGCTCCAAGTAGTCCATTATAAATTACCACACGCATCCGATGGAACATCCTCACACCATGATAACACGATGCTTACGCTAAGGAATCGCGGTGGACAAGCCACTCGTAAAAGGTAAAACTAAACCAGCAAGACCTCCCGATGTGTCGACGATCCCAATAGGAGCCGCGTATCTCGTTCTCAGGACACGGCGGATGGGAAAGCCTACGAGTAAAACCAGTGCCTCGAGTTTCCCCGTGGTGGCCCTGCAGTCTCCCCGTTTCGGACCAACACTCATGTGGAGCACTGGCCTGGGGCTGTTGATTAACTATCCTCGGGTACCGGAAAGTCCCTATGCAAGTTTTAGTTGTTATTAGGCAAATGGTAAAACCAATGTTGGGCCTTGCTAGAGAAGTTTATCCTAAAACGAATGATCAGGGGGGTTCCCATATGCCCCACATGTGTTAGAAGCACTCATCAAGGAACATAACACCGGTATTACGAAAACTAGGGTGGCATGAGTGGAACAAAACACCAGGCAAAAGGCCGAGCCTTCCACACACAACCAAGTATATAGATGCATTAATTAAATAATACATATTGTGATATCCCTTGATATCCATGTCCCAACATGGAACAACCTGCAACTGAAACTGCAACTAGCAACGCTATAAGAGGGGCTGAGCAAAGCGGTAACATAGCCAAACAATGGTTTGCTGGGATGGTGGAAGGTTAGAGGTTGTTTCATGGCATTTTGGAAGGTTGACAAACAAGTGGTAGGTAGCGAGACATAGCGATAGCATCGAGACAACTAGCAAGAAAATATAGTAGTGATATCCAAGGTAATGGTCATCTTGCCTGAAATCCTGCTAGGAAGAAGACCGAATCCATGAAGAAGACGAACACGCGTAGTCGAACGAATCCTCACACTTCATAACATAACCGGGACTATCGAGAAGAAGCATAACCGGAAAGAAGGTAACAACATGGTAAACACAAAAGCATAATCATGGCATGATGCACAACAAAGTTTGATGCATATCAAATTCAAGGATGCATGGCATGGCAAAATGCAACAACCAAATACTACACATTAAGTGAAGCCCAATATGCAACGAGTTGCATATTGACGAAACTCCACAAAAATTATTTAGTTCTCTCCCGTTTATGTACATGGCAAGATGAAATGTTGTTAAACATGGCAAGAGGTGAAGCATAATTAATCTACCTATCTAGGCAATTTAAATGAGGCCGGAAACAACACATAACAATTCCGGAAAATCCCCATATGTAATTTTTGAATCTGGTACTCTTCTGAATAAAACACCATTTTAATGTTGTTAGACAGCAAAATAAAGTGCACCATGTTAATCTACGCATTTTGCTACCCCATTTACATATAAAGTTTATTCAATTCGGAGCTACGGTTATTTAGTTATGAAATAAACCATTTTAGCATGACATTTATGCTAATTAGTGCAAACAGCAATTTTAAACAATTTTAACATGGATGAAAGTTGCATATTATTAATCTACACAAAATCCTAATCATTTTACATATATATTTCATTTTAATCCGATGCATGGTTTGTGAGTTATTAAATGCATGAACATGGGTTTTTTTTCTGCAAATATGTAATTCCCTGGATAATAGAGAAATCGTTGGACAGAAAAAAAGCATGAACTGGGCCGAAAGCAGTGGGCGTTGGATAGCAATATGGTGCTCGGGTGTGGCTGGGCAGTGGCGCGCTCACCATGGGCCAAGCCCGGTCGGTGGAGGAGGTCAGCGCGCTGGCGCTCGTCTCGCTCGATGCGGTCAACGCAAGCGAGGCGGAGGCGCTCGATGCAGAGGAAGCAGAGGCTGGCGGCAGGACTTGCAGCGTATTCCGCGGTGGCCTAGCGTGGCTTGGGACTCCAGCGAAGGGCGGCGCGACGGGGAGGTGGCCGGAGGAGGCGGACCGGGTGGTCCTTGGACAGGGACACGGCAAGATCGTCGCTCGATGACTCGAGCGCATGGACAAGGACGGCGGCGGCGCTGCTGGCAGCTTGCTCGCCTGGGATGGCGCAGCCACGGTAGTGAAGGCAAGGGGCGAGCTGGGCATCGAGGTGATGCAGGCCATGGGCGATGACGTCGAGCGAAGCTCCACTTGGCGGCCATGGCAGAGCTCCTGTTGGAAAGAGAAGAGAGGTAGAGCAGGGGAGGTTAGAGAGGAGAAGAAGAAGGGGAGGTGGAGAAAAGCAACGGGGAAGAGGAGATGGTCGCGACCTGGTACTGCTAGCTTGGCTGCTCGCCGACAAGGTCGGGGCAGAGGACACGCGGGCGCTCCTGCTTGAACAGAGTGAGAGAGAAAGAGAGATCATGAGAGAAAGAGAAAGAGGGAAAGGAAGAGAAACAGGGAGAAGGAGAGGGGACTGCGGGCGCCTAGTTGCCAGAGTTTGTCGCCGGCAGGAACGGCCTCGCCGGCGCGGTGCGGGGTTGAGGTGGTAGGCTTGCTGCTGGTCGAGGAGGGCCGTGGGGGTGCTCTGGTTGGTGGGGATCGATGGATGGATGGATCGATGGGATTGGGTGGTGGCTGAAATCGAGGAGGGGATGAGTTGGCTTGGTTGGCAGGTGGATCGGGAGGAGATCCCGAGGAAGAGAGATAGGAGGAGTGGCGGCGGCTAGGAAGATCCCTAGAAATCAGGGATTCGTCCGATTGCACAGCTTAAATAGCAACAAAGAGTGGAGTGTAGGGACTAACTGGACCATCCGATCTTAATCGGATGGCTACGGAACAACAAGGTGGTCTAATAAATAAACTGAAGATGTTTGGGGTAGTTTGAGACTGATCTGGAGCCAACGGTCACGACCGCCCGGTTCGAGTCCAGGAAAGTTTCAGACTAGGGGCGAGCGGGTCTGAGAGAGGTCAACGAAGACAAAGGGGTCTGACGAAAGGTCAATGGAGACAAAGAGAGACGCGCAACTATGAACGGATGCAAGTTTTATGAAAACATGCGGATGCAATACGTATGATGCCATGATGAAATGCAACAAGCCAAATAATCAACACGGCTACAACAAAAATAAATGGAAGGCAACTGAAGCATCGGTCTCGAGCTGTCACAACACTCCCCCACTTACAATAGATCTCGTCCCGAGATCTTACGAATGAGAAGAGGAAAAGGAAGAGGTAAAACAATGTTGCTTCTTTGACAAACGAGTGAAACCAAAGAACCTTTGGAAGGTTGCAAAGACATGAAGAATGGCACAAGGGAAAGAAAGAATTCGAAACTACTCAGGCTTAAACGAGATAGTCAACGAATGAGAAGGAAGGAAAGAATTTGGGCAGCACTCCGGTAGAAAAGAGAAGGAAAACTTGATAAGATGAAAAGAACTTGAAAAGAGAACACCACACTACAGTTAAATGGATAAGCAAGGAAAGAACATGATCTTGGCAAAACGAGATAATGGGTCGAATAGAGAAACACCACCATGCCTCCGAAACGAAAGAATAAAAGCTAGATCATTGGGAAGAAAAGAACGGAGAAGAAAATGACAACTTCTCTCACCGTATAATTTGAAAAGCATCCTTACAAAGAAGGATTGGACGGAGTTTTTGAAAAATCAACAACAAAAGAATACGCTTGTTGTGGGCTTATGGAAAAAAATCTTAAAATTATGAGGTGACAACCTGCCACTAACGGAAACAATTGATTGCTTGAGATCTTGAAGAGATGAACACCTCTTTCACCAAGAAGAGAAGGAGAAACTTGGATCATTGATAAGCACCACAATAGCAACAATCCTTAGGATAGGCTTTAGGTGAAATCTATACCACGATAACTCCGACGAATAAATTGATGGGTTGAAAAGATCCCCTGAACGAAGAGGAAAAATGATGGGTTTAAAATATCTCATTCTTGGCAACTGTGAATCATGAAACACGAACACAAATTGTCAAGAAGGACATAATACCACCTCAAAAGATAAGGTCGAACGAATTTGCACTTTGAAATGCAAGACGAAGAATACTGGAGCTTCAACAAGAATCTTGAAGAACACTTCGAGAATGAATTAAATCCTTAATGTACCACCATGAAGAAACTCTCGAAGGACTCCGAATAGATAAGAAGATGATCGAAACAAAAGAATAATTGAAAATAACAAGATGAAGCCTTGCAATGATTTGGATGGAGCTTCGTGATGAGACAACCAAGAAAACTTGGAACTCCGTAAAAGAAAAGATGAATAACTTGGAACCGAGAATTTATTCATCATGAACAGACTCTGAAGAAAGGAATTAATCACTTGGATGAAACAAGAATAAGAATTATGGTATGCTTATCCTTCATCAACTTAAAGTTATGACAAGCAACAGATTTGGCATGCCACTTATTCTTCTTGAAAATATTGAATATCTTGGAGAAGGTCTTGAACGAACCACCAGTAGGATTAGAAAGAACGACTGAAATGATCGATAACAAAGGAAGAGGATTGTTGAACCAACCACCGTAAGAATATAAAACAAACGAAGAAAAGAGAACGAATCGCCGGGAAGAATTAGAAATGAACGAAGATACTTGAGGGAATTTAGATACAAGAGAACGAAGAGATCACGCACTTATTAGAGAATACTTGAACGATCTACCGGAAAGAATTAGGAGACAGACGAAGAGACATCAATTTTTGGAATAATCGAAGAACGAAAGCTGAAAACTGAGAACGAATAAATCTTCTGAAATGATGGCCTTCGGAGAATCAAAACAAAAACATCTCCTGAAATACTACGGATAGGTATGAAAAGAATTTCTCATGATCGGAACAATTTGAGAGGATAGCCTCAAGCTTGAACTACGAATCTTGAAGAGAACGGAAAAGGATTTAAGAGAACTCTCCTTCGGTCTTCAAAGCTGAGAATGACGACAAGAACCACCATGAAGATTTTGTGAGATACTCCGGAATAATGAAGAATACAAAGGTTGAGGCAAAGATGAAAAGAATTTAAAAGCGATCTTGGAGAAGGCAATTGACTGATGGAATCCATTCTTACGTCAAACTTTGAAATAATTTGAGAATAACTCCGGGAAAATTAGAAGAGTCAGGTAAGATTCTGGGAAATGACCTGTGGGTTATGGGCCCACTCAAAAGAAACACCGTTAGAATGATTGCTTGAAAGAGAGAAAATGCACCCGAAAGATTTAAATGGATTGGATGAGGTAACAACCTCGAACTAGCTCGAACGGATCTTGAATGGAAACATGAATCTTCTGAGATAATTTTGGCATTCCGGGGAAGAATAGAGAGAGGTGAATAAGCAAGAGAAGCTTGGATAAGTACTTCCAACGCAGGAAAAACATTAGAATCAAAGAAAAGGATATGATGAACACCGAGAGCTTGAATTTAGACCACCGGAGAAGAAAACGAGAACGAAGAATGATGACTTGTAGCTCCTGAGCATCTTCATGTGAATCACCGGTTAAGAACATTGAAGGAAAAGAATGGAAAGACTTCGCATGAATAGCATGGATACTTGATTTGAGAAATTTGACTTCGCGAAGAAAAAGGGTGGGAGGGTGGGAAAAAGAAAGACAATTTGGGACGGTTCCAAACGGAGTTCTTTTCACCCGTCTTAAAAAAAAGATCGATCTTGCAACTGGAGAAGAGCCTCGAATTAACTTAAAGAGAAGCACCTCGGATAAAAGAGAATTAACGTGAAAATCTTGATGATCAAGAAGGATTAGCACTCCCATAGAAATATGAGAACACCGCTTAGGAAAGGTATGGAATCCACACTTGACTTCGAAGCAACTTGAATAGCGCAACTCAAAACAAAACAAAGGATGTGGCTTGCAGAATAAGGTGGAACAAACATATGATAGAGATTTCGTCCGAAACTTTCATGGTGGGGCCCACACGGGCTCGATCGTACAGCGACCATCAAGTACATTGCAGCCCTTGACATACGAAGCATCCTCGAGCCGTAGCAATGCTACAAGGGCTCTTTAAGACACCACGAGACCACTGTAAAAATGACCATGAGCAGGAGGACCACTAGACGTCAAACGCCAATCTCATATCATGCATCTGTCGGAAAGATATCCTAGGTAACTACTTGAATTCCCACCTAAGAACTCCCTAAACTTCTTGGTTATGCGATCAGGTTGCGGATCCAGGAACCTACTCATAGCAAACAACAACCTAATCAGCTGCAACTGCATCCGCAACTCTTAACACACAACCGAGAAACTTCGCAAATTCATCTACCTCAGACCTTCGAAAACACAACGATACTAGTCACAGTGGATCATCCGAGCTATCTCCTCTAGTACTGGGGAAAAGTCACGGCACTATTTGCCACCACAAAAAGTATAGAAGCGTTTCGATGTCGGCGTCCTCTGGTATTCAAGAACTGGAACGATAGCGAATGTGACAAGAACCCCTTGGAGCTCAACTCCCCGGGTCCAATCCATATGGTCAGGAGGCACCAAGAACAGAATTCTGTCACACCGATATCGCAACGATTCCGAAGATACCCGCGTGATCCTAAAAAAAATTTGAATGAGAAGAGTAGTAGAATTAAAACACCTACGTCACAATTCCTCAGCAGAGCGACGATGGGGATGAGGAGTAAAAAGAATTCCTACTCTCCGATATATAGGTAGAATCAAAATAGTTTTTTTTTCTTTTCTAGACTCATCAATGGTTCGATCAATCAAGGGGGCTCCTGCGGTCGGTAGAGGCTCTGATACCAACTTGTCACGCCCAATATACGATCGTATCCTCGAGGAACCCGGAGGTTCCACCAGGGATAGAAGCGCATATCGAAGACGCTTGCAAGGTGGATATCATTACATCGCACCATGTACATAATAGATGGGGATACAGACAAATACATACAATCATCTCATGAATACATTAATATATAGCAAACACCATACAGAAGAGCAGAATCCGACTACGGATGAAAACAAACGAAAAACACGAATGACATCCACCCTGCTAGCCCATGCTGCCGACCCGGAACCTATCCCAAGATCGACGAAGAAGAAGAAGCAGAAGAAGAACTCCAAAAGCAAACATGCATCGCGCTCATGTCAAATCATCGCTTTACCTGTACCTGCAACTGTTGTTGTAGTAATCTGTGAGCCACAACGACTCAGTAATCCCATAACCACGGGTAGCAAGACTATCAAAGCTTAATGGGTATGGAATGGATAAGTGGTGAGGTTGCAGCAAGCACTAAGCATTGTATGGTGGCTAACTTATGAGTACAAGAATAAGAAGAGTAACTACGCATAACGGTCGCAAACTAATAGTGATCAAAAAGTGATCCTGAACACCTACTTACGAGTCAAACATAACCCCACCGTGTTCTCTTCCCGTACTCCCTCGAAAAGAGACGATCACGGTTATGCACGCGGTTGGTGTATTTTAATAAGAATTAGTGTCAGGTTCTCTACAACCGGAGGTTATAAATTTCCAAGTCGCCACATAACCGTGGGCACGGCTTCGCGAATGATTTAGCCCTGCAAGGGTGCTCCAAGTAGTCCATTATAAATTACCACACGCATCCGATGGAACATCCTCACACCATGATAACACGATGCTTACGCTAAGGAATCCTGGTGGACAAGCCACTCGTAAAAGGTAAAAGTAATCTAGCAAGACCTCCCGACATGTCGACGATCCCGATAGGAGCCGTGTATCTCGTTCTTAGGACACGGCAGATGGGAAAGTCTATGAGTAAAACCAGTGCCTCGAGTTTCCCCGTGGTGGCCCCGCAGTCTGCCCCTTTCGGACCAACACTCATGTGGAGCACTGGCCCGGGGTTGTTGATTAATTATCCTCGGGTACCGGTAAGTCCCTATGCATGTTTTAGTTGTTATTAGGCAAATGGTAAAACCAATGTTGGGCCTTGCTGGAGAAGTTTATCCTAAAACGAATGATCAGGGGGGTTCCCATATGCCCCACATGTGTTAGAAGCGCTCATCAAGGAACATAACACCGGTATTATGGAAACTAGGGTGGCATGAGTGGAACAAAACACCAGGCAAAAGGCCGAGCCTTCCACACACAACCAAGTATATAGATGCATTAATTAAATACTAGATATTGTGATATCCCACGATATCCATGTCCCAACATGGAACAACCTGCAACTAGCAACGCTATAAGAGGGGCTGAGCAAAGCGGTTACATAGCCAAACAATGGTTTGCTGGGATGGTGGAAGGTTAGAGGTTGTTTCATGGCATTTTGGAAGGCTGACAAACAAGTGGTAGGTAGCGAGACATAGCGATAGCATCGAGACAACTAGCAAGCAAATATAGTAGTGATATCCAAGGTAATGGTCATCTTGCCTGAAATCCTGCTAGGAAGAAGACCGAATCCATGAAGAAGAGGAACACGCGTAGTCGAACGAATCCTCACACTTCGCAACATAACCGGGACTATCGAGAAGAAGCACAACCAGAAAGAAGGAAACAACATGGTAAACACAAAAGCATAATCATGGCATGATGCACAACCAAGTTTGATGCATATCAAGTTCAAGGATGCATGGCATGGCAAAATGCAACAACCAAATACTACACATTAAGTGAAGCTCAATATGCAACGAGTTGCATATTGACAAAACTCCGCAACAATTATTTAGTTCTCTCCCGTTTATGTACATGGCAAGATTAAATGTTGTTAAACATGGCAAGAGGTGAAGCATAATTAATCTACCTGTCTAGGCAATTTAAATGAGTCCGGAAACAACACATAACAATTCCGGAAAATTCCCATATGTAATTTTTGAATCTGGTACTCTTCTGAATAAAACACCTTTTTAATGTTGTTAGACATCAAAATAAAGTTCACCATATTAATCTACGCATTTTGCTACCCCATTTACATATAAAGTTTATTTAATTCGGAGCTACGGTTATTTAGTTATGAAATAAACAATTTTACCATGACATTTATGCAAATTAGTGCAAACAGCATTTTTAAACAATTTTAACATGGATGAAAGTTGCATATTATTAATCTACACAAAATCCTGATCATTTTACATATATATATCATTTTAATCCGATGCATGGTTTGTGAGTTATTAAATGCATGAACATGGGATTTTTTTTGCAAATCTGTAATTCCCTGGATAATAGAGAAATCGTTGGACAGAAAAAAAACATGAACTGGGCCGAAAGCAGTGCGCGTTGGATAGCAATATGGTGCTTGGGCGTGGCTGGGCAGTGGCGTGCTCACCATGGGCCAAGCCCGGTCAGTGGAGGAGGTCAGCGCGCTGGCGCTCGTCTCGCTCGATGCGGTCAACGCAAGCGAGGCGGAGGCGCTCGATGCAGAGGAAGCAGAGGCTGGTGGCGGGACTTGCAGCGGATACCGCAGCGGCCTGGCATGGCTTGGGACTCTGGCGATGGGCGGCGCGACGGGGAGGTGGCCAGAGGAGGCGGACCGGGTGGTCCTTGGGCAGGGACGCGGCAAGGTCGTCGCTCGATGACTCGAGCGCGTGGATGAGGACGGAGGCAGCGCTGCTGGCAGCTTGCTCACCAGGGATGGCGCGGCCGCGGCAGTGAAGGCAAGGGGCGAGCTGGGCGTCGAGGTGATGCAGGCCATGGGCGACGACGTCGAGCGAAGCTCCACTTGGCGGCAATGGCAGAGCTCCTGTTCGAAAGAGAAGAGAGGGAGAGCAGGGGAGGTTAGAGAGGAGAAGAAGAAGGGGAGGAGGAGAAAAGCAACGGGGAAGAGGAGATGGTGGCGACCTGGTATTGCTGGCTTGGCTGCTCGCCGGTAAGGTCGGGGTAGAGGACACGCGGGCGCTCCTGCTTGAACAGAGTGAGAGAGAAAGAGAGATCATGAGAGAAAGAGAAAGAGGGAAAGGAAGAGAAACCGGGAGCAGGGAGAAGGAGAGGGGACTGCGGGCGCCTGGTCGCCAGAGTTTGTCACCGGCAGGACCGGCCTCGCCGGCGCGGGGCGGGGTTGAGGTGGTAGGCTTGTTGCTGGCCGAGGAGGGCCGTGGGGGTGCTCTGGTTGGTGGAGATCGATGGATGGATGGATCGATGGGATTGGGTGGTGGTTGAAATCGAGGAGGGGATGAGTTGGCTCGGTGGGCAGGTGGATCGGGAGGAGATCCGGAGGAAGAGAGACAGGAGGAGTGGCGACGGCTAGGAGGATCCCTAGAAATCAGGGATTCGTCCGATTGCACTGCTTAAATAGCAACAAAGAGTGGGGTGTAGGGACTAACTGGACCATCCGATCTTAATCGGATGGCTACGGAACAACAGGGTGGTCTAATAAATAAACCGAAGATGTTTGGGGTAGTTTGAGACTGATCCAGAGCCAACGGTCACGACCGTCCGGTTCGAGTCCGGGAAAGTTTCAGACTAGGGGCGAGCGGGTCTGAGGGAGATCAATGAAGACAAAGGGGTCTGACGAAAGGTCAACGGAGACAAAGAGAGACGCGCAACTACGAACGGATGCAAGTTTTATGAAAACATGCGGATGCAATACGTATGATGCCAGGATGAAATGCAACAAGCCAAATAATCAACACGGCTACAACGAAAATAAATGGAAGGCAACTAAAGCATCGGTCTCTCGCTGTCACACGAGGCCCTTGATGAACTTGACGGCGGAGCCTGCCGGGATGGTGCGCATGGGCTCGACCTCCGCCCACTTGGTGAACTTGTCGATGGCGACGTAGAGGTAGCGGTAGCCGCCAACTGCGCGAGGGAAGGGTCCCAAGATATCCAGCCCAAGACCGTGAAGGGCCATGAGAGAGGAATCGTCTGGAGGTCTTGTGCCAACTGGTGGATTTGCTTGGCGTGGAATTGACAAGCTTCACAGGATTAGACCAGCTCGGTGGCATCGTGAAGCGTGGTGGGCTAGTAGAAGCCGCTGCGGAACACCTTGCCGGTGAGGGTGCGTGATGAAGAGTGGTGGCCACAGTCTCCTCCATGGATGTCGGCGAGCAGCTCGCGACCTTGTTCTTCAGAGATGCACCGGAGCGAGACGCCATTGGGGCGCCTGCAGTACAGCTCGCCATCCCTCAGACAGTAGGCGGTGGCCTGACGGGCCACACGCTCTGCCTCTGAGTCCTTCTCCGGGAGGGTGTTGTGAAGCAAGTAAGCCTTGAACTCAGCGGCCCAGCTGTCCGCTTGAGGCTCCAGCGCCAGCAGCAGGCGGGCGCCTGAGGCTGGGCCACAGTCTAGTGCGCCCGTTGGTGGTGCGGGTGGGAGCTCTTCGTGAAGCAGCGTGGCGCTCACGGCAGGTGGTGTAGCTGATGGCTTGAGGAGCCTTTCCTCGAAGATGTCGGGGTTCTGAGGCTCGTGGCGAGATGCTCACTTGGCGATGTCATCGGCCTCCTTGTTGCTGCCGCAGGGGACATGCTGGAGCTCCAGGCCATGGAAATGCTTCTCGAGCTTACGTACCTCTTCCAGATAGGCGGCCATGTGCTCGTCCTTGGGCTTGTAGCTTTTGTTGGAGAGGTTGACGAGGAGCTGCGAACCGCCCTTGATGGTGATGCGTTTGATGCCCAGAGCAGAGGCAGCCTTGAGTCCAGCGATGAGACCTTCGTACTCTGCGATGTTGTTGGAGACCTTGTCGTCGCGCTTGAAGCAGAGTTGGACGGCATAGCGGAGCTTGTCTCCTGTCGGCGAAGTGAGCATGACGCCAACCCCCGCGCCCTGTCGGGAGAAAGCACCATCGAAGTGCATAGTCCAGCCGCCAGGTGCCTCGTCCCCGGCAAGAGGGATTCGTCCTCGCGAGGCTCCTCCTGGGGCGGATCTGTCCATTCCGCTACGAAGTCAGCCAGGGCTGCACCCTGGATCACCCTCGTGGTGCAGAATTCCAGCTCGAAGGCCTGCAGCTCAATGTTCCACTCGGCGACATGGCCAGCGGCGTTAGGGCTGCGCTGGACTTGCTCCATGGGGTAAGATGAGATCACCTTGATGGATTGGCCCTGGAACTAGTGGCGCAGCTTCCTGGAGGCAACGAGGAGCGCGAGGAGGAGCTTCTCCTGCATGGGGTAGCGCTCGCGCGCATCTCGCAACACTGTGCTGACAAAGTACATCGGGTGCTCGATGAGGCATGTAGTTGTCGTGGCAGCCTGCTCTTCGGAGGGCCAGAGAGGCTCAGAGAGCTCGGGAGGTGGTTCGTGGGACGGCTCATCGTAGGCCTCCTGAGGAGGGCCCTTAGCAGGTGGAGGCGCGGCCTCGGGAGGCGACGCGCCAAGGGCCTCCTGAGGCGGAATCTCAGCAGGCAACGGCGCGACTTCGGGTGGCGCCGGCGTGGCAGCCTTCTTCTGTGCGCAGACGCGCTCTTCTCGATCTGCCACCAGGGCCGCGCTGGCCGTCTGGGGAGTGGCTGCCAAGTATAGGAGCAAGGGCTCGTGAGAGCGTGGCGCGACCATGATGGGCAGGCTCGTGAGGTACCTCTTGAGGTCTTCGAAGGCAGCGCCGGCCTCGGGAGTCCACTTGAAGCGGCCGGATCTCTTCATGAGCTTGAAGAATGGCAGGGCTCGCTCGCCGAACTTGCAGATGAATCGCCCAAGCGAAGCCATGCATCCCGCCAGGCACTGCATCTCCTTGAGGCTCTGGGAGGACGCACCTTCTCGATGGCCTTGATCTTCTCGAGATTGGCCTCAATGTCGTGGTGGGAGACCAGGAAGCCAAGCAGCTTGCCGGAGGGAACTCCGAAGACGCACTTGTCTGGGTTGAGCTTGAGGTTGACCTTGTGCAGATTGTCGAACGTCTCCTTGAGGTTCGCAGGGAGGGACCAGGCCACGCGAGTCTTGATAACGATGTCGTCGGCGTAGGCCTTAGTGTTTCTCCCCATCTGGGGCCCAAGGCGATGCACATCAGCCTCTGGAAGGTGGCTCCGGCGCTCCTGAGGCCGAAGGGCATGTAGATGTAGCAGAATATGCCGCAAGGGGTGTGGAAGGCCGTTTTCTCCATGTCTTCTGTTGCCATCTTGATCTGGTGGGAGCCTGAGAAGGCATCTAGGAAGCATAGCAACTCGCACCCGGTGGTGGAGTCCACGATCTGGTCAATGCGGGGCAGCGGGAATGGATCTTGAAGGCAGAACTTGTTGAGGCTCGTGAAGTCGATGCACATTCGCTCCTTGCCGCACTTCTTTGGGACCACGACTGGGTTGGAGAGCCATTCGGGATGGCACACCTCACGGATGACTCCAGCCTCTTGGAGCTTCTGAACTTCCTTGACGATGAAATCTTGCTTCTCTGGCGCCTGGCGCCGTGCCTTCTGTTTCATGGGGCGTGCGTTGGGGCACACCGCTAAGTGGTGCTCGATCACCTCCCTCGGACCGGACAAATCAGATGCCATCCAGGCGAACACATCTGAATTTGCCCGAAGGAAGGTGACGAGTGCGTCTTCCTATGCAGGGGAGAGGCCGGTGCCGATGGTGAAGGCAGGGCCTGAGTCGCTGCCGTCCACCGTCACCTTCTTCGTCTTGGTGCGGTCCTGAGAGAACAGTTGCTTCTTCTTCGCGGGTGCGGCCTCATGAGGCTCGGTGCTGTCTTCGTCGGCAGGGTAGGCGGTGGCGGAGGCCTTATAGGCGCTCTTGAGGGAGTGGACCGCGTCCTTCTCATCACAGCAGACGGTGATGATGCCGCTACAGCCCGGCATCTTGAGGACGTTGTAGGCGTGGTGGGTCGCCACCATGAACTTGGCGAGAGCCGGGTAGCCCAGGATGGCATTGTACGGCATGCCGATGTACGCCACGTCAAAGTCGATGAGCTCAGTTTGGTAGTTCTTGTGGCTGCCAAAGGTGACGGGAAGGCGCACTTGCCCCAGAGGGATGGTGGAGCCATCAGTCACTCTGGAGAAGGGCCTGGTCGGCATCAGCTGCTTGTAGGGCACTTGGAGCTGCTCGAAGGTCTCGATGGAGATCACGTTGAGGCCAGCACCTCCATCGATGAGCGTCTTGGTGACAGCGACGTTGCTGATGGTGGGGGTGCACAGCATGGGGACCGTGCCCGCAGCGCTTGAAGACATGGGATGATCATTGGAGTCGAAGATGATTGCGTACTAGGACCACTTGAGGGGCCGAGCGGCCTCTGGCCTTGGGAGGGCGGCGTTCACCTCGCGAGAGAACAGCTTGAAGTGGTGGTTGGACGCGGGAGCCTGGGCCCCGCCAAGGATGCAAGCCACTCCGTGAGGCTCCTGGTAGCCCCCGACGACCTCGTCAGGCTGATTGCCGTCATTCCTTCGTGGTGGCGGCGGCAGCGGTGGAAGGGCGGCATTGGCCTGAGGGTTGGCGTCACGAGGCTGATCACGCCAGGCGGCCTTGCGAGGCTAGTCACGCCAGCCCTGCCGGAAGTTGCCGTTGCCGTTGTGGTCTCCCCAGCGGTTGCCATTGCGGCCACCTCCGCGGCCGGTGCCGCGATTGTTACGGTCACCTCGGCGGTCCAGGCGCTCGTCACGAAGCTGCTTGAGCTCATGGCAGTCCTCGGTGCTGTGGGAGTGCAAGTTGTGGTAGGCGCAAAGAGGGCGGTTGTCCTTCTTGGGCTCGTCACGTTGACGGCCGCATTTTTGCTCGGGCTCCGCTGTGAGCATGGCAGGGCCCTTGCGCTTGGCGTCCTTGCACTTGGCCTTGGTAGCGTCTGGCGCCGTGTCGGGGTCGTTGTGGGCAAAGAGACGGCCTTCTTCAGCCTTGGCGCATCTGTCGGCGAGGTCGAATAGCTCAAGCACAGAGTCGAGCTCGCCGTTGATGGCGAGCTTCACGCGCATCCGGGCGTCTGTGATGCCGTTGGAGAACGTGGAGACGATGGCGGCCTCGGAGGCACGTGGGATCTTGTTGCGCACTTGGCTGAAGCGCTGCATGTACTTGCGGAGAGTCTCGTCAGGGCGCTGGCGCACGGCGTGCAAGTCGTTGAGCATGAGGGAGCGCTCGTGGGTGCCCTTGAAGTTGGCGACAAATTGCCATGACCTTGGGGAGGTTCATGAGCCATGAGCGGGGGCCGTCCTTGAGAGCCATGGGAAACCAGTTTGCCATGACCTTGTCGTCGCCGTTCGCTGCCTCAATGCTCAGAGCACAGAGCTGCAGGAACTCTGCGGGGTTGGGGGTGCCGTCGTAGCGCGGAGGCAGGTCCGGCTTGAACTTGGTGGGCCACACCATGCGGCGCAGCTCGCGGGTGAAAGCGCGGCAGCCCCCGCAGCTGGAGGGAATGCCCCCAGCGAGGGCGGCACGGTTCTGGCAGCCGGCAGCCGCGACCTCCTGGATGGTCCTGTCTCGGCGCTAGCGCTGCCGTTTGAGGGGCCCGCGCGCGTCGGGCGGCGCGCGTCGGGCGATCTGGCAGCTGGGCTCTCCATGGTCCGGCAAAGATACGCCGCGGGATGGCTCACGCGCCCGCGCGTCGCGGTGGCGCCTGGCACCCTCGCTAGGCGGAGGAGGCGGAGGCGGCGCATCATGTGCCACGTCCCCGGCGCGAGATGGCGGAGGGTGGAGCGAGTGAGAGGGCGTCGAGGCGTCTCCAGCGGCGTTGACGAGCTAGGTGATGCGGCCGAGCCAGGCGTCGTAGCCGGCGTCAGTGGGGTGGTAGCGCAGGAGCTCACGCGCCATGAGCAGCGCGGCCTGCGGAGCCGGCGTGTCGTGACGGGTGAGTGAAGAGGCCGTGGCGGTGTGGCCGTCTGCCTGCACGGACGGGTGGAGGGAGGAAGCCTGCTGCTCCCTCGCAGCGGGGTCGGTGGTGGCGCCGGTGGCGGGCGTCGATGGTCGTCACGGGCGACCGGCTCCGTCTGGGCCACCCTGGCAGCCCTGCGCGCGTAGCTCTCAAAACGAGTGTTGGCCATGGCGGTGAGGCAGTGGGAAGAACTGAAGCCGGCCCCCTACCTGGCGCGCCAAATGTCGGAACCGGGGCTCCGAGGACCCAAAGGTTCGAACACTGGGGGCGAGCTAGTTCCTACCGATCCAAGGGTGACCACGGCGAGGCTACGGCGAGAGCGCTGGCGCGGAGCATGACAAGGGACACGACGGTTACCCAGGTCCGGGCCACCTTGCGGTGTAAAACCCTACTCCTTCTTGTGTTGGGATTGCTGTGGGCAAGAGAGTGCTCTCACGTACAAGGTAGGAAACGAAGGAATTGATCCCTACTATGATGGCAGCGTTGTACCTTTTATAGCCACCTTGGTCCTCTTCCCCTGAAAATCTCAGCGGGAAGGGTTGCCACACATGGCGGGTTTTGAAAGGGGACAGGTGCCCAGGCTATCCTGACTAAAGTTGGTCTTCGCCTGCAAAAGCATGATCCATGACGCGCCGGTGGGCTCGGTGATGACCTCCGCCCTGTGCGCCTTGCTGTCTTGGTCTTCTTTCACCAAACGGGCAGTCCTTGGGACTTGCTTTGGAGGAGGCAGCTGGGGCTGCCCCTTTAGCACCAAAGAGGAAAGCCTCTCTGTCTGCTCCTGCTAGCGCTGTCTCTGCCGCCGTTCGTCGCCGAGCGCGTCACCCACGTGGTGGGCACAGGACAGCGTGGCTGGCATCAGGTTCGGACGACCTCGGGCGGCCGCCTCAGGTGGCCGCCTCGCGAGAGGGCCTCACGAGGCTTTCTGCTGCTGTTGCGGCTAAGTCTTGGTGGTTCGCTCCTTGAGGAGGGGTCCTCATGAGGCCGGCGCCTCGCATGGTGTTTTTGCTCTGTGGCGCCCTTAGGTGGGCCGCGTCTTGGGCCTCGGCAAGCGTCGCTTCCTGGGCCACAGGGAGATGGGCCGTGGTACCCTGGTTCCCAATGGCCTGACATCTTTGGTCTCTAGACGAACTGAGCCAGGTCTAGTGACTCGTACTACCCGATAAGGGCCTACCCACTTCGGCATCAACTTGTTTGATCCCTTCGCGGATTGGATCCGACGAAGAACAAGGTCGCCTTCATCAAGTTTCCTGGCATTCACTTTGCGGCTATGGTAGCGGCGTAAAGCTTGCTGGTAACGTGCAGCATGTATAGCAGCCCGAAAACGGTCCTCCTCAAGGAGCGTGGCATCATCTTGCTGGAGCTCTTCTTGATCCTCTTCGTCAAAGGCCAAGACTCGAGGTGATCCATATCTAAGTTCTGTGGGGAACACCGCTTCTGCACCATATACAAGGGAGAAGGGTGTCTGGTCGGTATCTCAATTTGGTGTCGTCCTAAGTGTCAAAGAACTGCCGGCAACTCTTCCACCCAGCGTCTTCCACACTTGTGCAGCTTGTCGAAAATTTTGGTCTTGAGACCTTCCAGCACTTCAGCATTTGCCCGCTCCGCCTGTCCATTGCTTCTCGGGTGAGCAACAGAGGCATAGTAGATCTTGCTTCCAAGTTCTTGACAATATGCTGTGAAGGTGCGACTTGTGAATTGGGTGCCATTGTCGGTGATGATCCTGTTGGGTACGCCAAAACGAGCAACCAATCCTTTGAGAAACTTGATAGCTGACTGTGCTATCACCTTTCTCACTAGCTCCACCTCAGGCCACTTTGTAAACTTGTCGATTGCAACGTACAAAAATTCAAAGCCCCTGGTTGCACAGGGAAAGGGGCAGAGGATGTCGAGCCCCTAGACCGAGAAGGGCCAGGAAAGAGGGATGGTTTGAAGAGCTTGAGCTGGCTGGTGAATGATCTTGGCATCGAATTGACATGCTTCACATCTGGTCACCACCGCCAATGCATCTTGAAGGGTTGTCGGCCAGTAGAAACCTTGCTGGAATACCTTGCCGACAAGTGTGTGTGACCCAATATGAGAGCCACACATCCCTTCATGTATCTCTGCCAATAGCTTCTGCCCATCTTCCCAGCAAATGCACTTCAATTTCACCCCGTTTGGCCTTCTTCTGTATAGACTGCTATCCACAAACTGATACATACTAAACTGTCGGGCTACTCTTTCTGCTTCTTCTTGCTCATCGGGAAGCTCTCTTGTTTGGAGGTATTGGACGATTAGCTGCGCCCATGCCGGAGCCTGCGGCTCGACGACAAGTACTAAAGGCAATTCTTCTCCTGCGAGAGCGCTTGCCTCGACGGCAAGGACTTGGTATGCCGGAGACTGCTGTTCACCGGCAAGAGGTGTCTTGCCAGTGGTGTCACTTTTCTTGGTGGCTGCTGGTAGCTCTGTCGGAAAATAACCACCAGTGTTTAACTTTCTTTTCTTTGCTGCCCCTGTTGATGGAGTAACAGATGGCTGAGTCAGTTGTAGCACAAAAGTTCCCGGTTCCACAGGACATCTTTTGGCGGCATGCTTTGACAGTTCATCAGCAATGTCATTTTGAGCATAGGCGATGTGCTCCATTTGCAAACTATCAAAGTGCTCTTCCAACTTGCTCACTTCATCGACATATGCTTCCATCAAAGGGCTCTGGTAATCTTTATTGACTTGTTTCACCACAAGCTGCGAGTCACCTCTGATAATCAATTTTCTGATTCCAAGGTCGATAGCAATGCATGGACCTGCAAGCAATCCCTCGTACTCAGCAGTGTTGTTGGTGGCCTTCTCCCTGGGAAAGTGCATTTGAACCACATATTTAAGATGCTCTCCGGTGGGTGCGACAAGCAGCACGCCAGCACCGGCGCCTTGAAGCATGAAAGCACCGTCAAAGTACATGATTGTCGGCGTACGACAACTATGGGACCGAGAGGATCCCTTTTACGGTTTGTCTAGGGAAAAGATGTACACAAAGAGCGGATCCAACGATAAACGCGGGGATCTTTACCTAGGTTCGGGCCGCTGAGAAGCATAAAACCCTACTCCTGCTTTGGTTTATTGTGGGTGTTCTTAATCTCAAGTACACGGAGCGCTTGCGATGAACAGTACGTTCAAGAAGTAGCTACGCATGCAGAATGGGCCAGAAGGTCCTCCTCCTCTGTAGCTTCACCTTGGGCCTCCTTTTATACGTCCAAGGGGTCACCAACAGTGGCGAACAGTAAGTACAAGAGGTGTAAAGTTGCTACAGGGTTTACATGTTTATCACTGACGACTTAGGACAAACGCATTTAATGCTCCACATAGGTGTCCCTTACTTTCTTGGGGACAGAAAAAGAGCCCGTCCCATCAGCGCCGCTTAACCTCATCCGCCGTTAGTGCCATGACACGCATCCAGGAGGACAAGCCCTAAACGACAGGCTGGTCACTGCGCTGGAGCGGTGGCAGGGCGGTGGAATCTTGTCGGGTGCGAGGTCTTGCCGGGCCTTCATGAGCCTTCCCGGCAAGATCTTGCCGGGAAGCCAACCTTTAGTCTTCTCTCTTTTGATCATTAGCTTGAGTGCCTTCTTGATAATCTTGTATTTGTTTCTAGCTGTTCTCCGGCAGGCCTTGCCGCTGGTATGGCTGCAACCGTCCGTGCACAAGTATGGGGTACTAAAAGACCCAACTTTAGTACACCGACAGGAGCCCCCGGGCCTAGGCCATACACGGGTGCGAGGCGTTGTTGGGCTAGGCCCAAACAGTACACGGGCACGCGTGGCATGAGTTAACTGTTATAATCCTCTTATTTACCGCGCTCCCCCACGACGCGCATTAAATGCGGGACGTGGGATACGTGCGCGGAACGGCCGCAGTAGTAGTGCGCTTGTAAAAATGCATTCACATTGATTAGTAAAGAGGCAGCCCCGCGCCTTCCCCACAAAAGGGAATCCGCAGAGGCGCTGCTCATTTACCTCTCGTCTTTTCCAATCTGGAAACCACCGTCGCCTTCTTCCTCGAGCTTGAAACAGAGCCTTCCCCATCCATTCGCCACCTCCATCCCTCATTATCCTCGGCCTCCGCTTCCACAGTCGTCATGCCGCCCAAAGCTAGCAAGGGCAAAGCGGTGAAAGCTGTCGATTCGGATGCAGAGGCGGAAAAAAGCCTGATCTGGTAGAGATGCGGAAGGAACACGCCATCTTCGCCCCGGCGCTCGACATGCGCGCCCTGGTTGAGCGGTACATGTGTATGTGGGGGAAGGAGATGAGGGCTCACCCTGCTACCCGCGTGCTCCCAGCTTCTGTCAAGGGCGGTCCAGATAAATTCCCCTTCTTAGTCGCTTACTTTTACTGCGGGCTCTGCCCTCCGTTTTCTGATTTCTTCATCGACATCATGTACACATACGGCTTCCGTCTCTTGGATTTCACGCCGAATGCCGTAACATGCATGTCAGTCTTTACCCATCTCTGTGAAAATTTCGCCGGAGTAGCTCCCAGCACAGCCCTCTTTCGCCACTACTTCATTCCCCGTATCGAAACAGGAGACGCCCTTTCTGGTTCTATTACCTTGATTCCAAGGGCAAGGAATAAAGATATATACCTAGACGGTCTCTACCGTAAGAAATGGGAAGAATGGCGGGCCGACTGGTGCTGGATTAAGGAGAAAGATCCTCAGCCGTTCTGTTTGCCCTGGCAAACGAAAGTGGTTCGTGGCAAGAACTGGAGCAGCCTCGATCCTCAAGATGAGAAGCTCGCAATTGCAATTACCAGGATCCACCATGTCAAGGTTGTCGGGCTCACAATAGAAATGGTTGGCACTGATTTCCTCCGCCGTCGCATCGCCCCTCTGCAGAACAAAGGGAGGCCGGCCTGGGAGTTCAAAAATGCAGCAGATATCATGAGGCTGCGCCCTAGTCTAAACAACAACTTGACAGTCCTGCAGCACACAGTTCTCTGCCACAAACTGTTCAGGCCTGACGGGAAATATAAGTTGTCGGCTGGCGTAATTCCCCTGTGCAACAACTCTGCCTTGAGCTCAATTATCGCCATGATGCCGGTGTGTAATGCTCACAGCCTCGACGGAGCCTGGGAAGAGCCATCCGCAGAGCACGCACAGGAGTTCTTTGATAACTTGTCGGAGAAAGCCATCCGGGAAGAGCCAACCCTTATCCGCCCCACCACTGATGACGAAGTGGCTTATGTCGCTAGCAGGGCAGAAGAGGTGAACCTAGCCGCGGAGGCCGGCAACTTTGGCTTCGCGGAAGAGGAAACCAGTGAAGAAGAAATATTGTTAGAGGAGACCCTTGCCGAGCAAGGTGAAGTTGCCAGAGAGCAGAGTGGCATGGTTGCCGGGAGCTCTTCTATCGAAGACACAGCCGAGGAGCAGCTGCACGAGGAGCCCCTAGCTCCGGAGAAGAAGAAACGTGTTCTTCAAAAAGCCGTCTCTGGCGTCCCAACACGTCAACCTCCCTCGAGTGGCGAGGTTCCTAGCAAGGGGGCGGCCGGCAAGGCTGCGCAGCGGCAAGAATCCCAACAGCAACCCGTGCAATGTACGAGACACACAACCGCGGCAACAACTGGAGCGGCAGGGGCATCTCATACGACGGCACCAACAGCTGGAGCAGCAGGATCATCTCAATCTACTGCTTCTGCCGCAGCCAAGCGTCCCAGGACCCCTTCTCCACCCCCTCGCACGGACATTGTAGAGGAGGTTGACTTCGACATCTCCTCTTTTAGTCCGGAAAGAGAAGAGTAAGGGTCCTTGCCGAATCTTTCAACTTCTGAATTCCTGGTTCTGCTTAACTTATTTGTCTTGCCTTGGCCTATCCCCACAGAGATACGGAAACATTGGCGCAAAGGATGGCGAAGAGGGCGAAGACTTCAACGGGTGATGAGCCTTCGGCAAGCACCGTAGGTGCGCCAGAGTCCATTGTCATCAGCCCGGAGCCCAGCCCTCAACGCAGCCTCCAACCCAGCCCCCAGCGTGAGTCCACTATCCATTTTCCACTGGCGAGCGTTGGGCAGGATATCTTCGCTATTGACATCACCGGGCTTGTAGGAGAAGAACGGCAACAAAGAGAACCACGGGAGACCGTCTCTGATGTGCCGCCTTCGTCGACCACGCCGCCCAGAGATGAACCTTTGGCAAGGGCGTCCACTGACGAGCCCATTCGCGTTGAAGAGGAGCCGACAAGCACGGGCACTTGGTGTACTTGTCAAACACAGGTAAACCGATTGCCTTGGTGTACTTGTCATTCTTTCTTTATTTTTGTCTTCTTGACCTTCAACCTCGGTCTCATCTTGTTTCCTTTCCTGGTCTTTAGATCTCCCTTCGGTGGAACAGATGGACATTGACGTTGTCATCGAAGAGACCGCCAAGGACGCTAGCGCCGAGGCCGACAGAGTCGCAGCTGACGAGGCCGCCAAGGCCGCACAGGAAGAAACCACCAAGGGGTCTGCTGAGGGGGCCGGCAAGGAGACCGGCGACCATACTGACGGCATTCCTGCCAAAGGAGCGCCTGGCGCTACACTGGTCAAAGAGCCCCCAGTTGCCGGCGAGGCGGTTGTCGAGGATCAACCGTAAACATCCAACGCCCCCCCCCCCCCCCCGTCAAGCATATACCTTAAGGTTGACGACAACCTGTTCGTCAGCATACTAGGGACGGCAAGCATCGGGGTGCCAACCGAAGGAGAAATCTTTGTCGAAGACGTCATCGCCGCCGCTGGACTCAAGATCGTTGATGAGCCACGCGCTAGCAGCAGTGGGTCAAGGGAAGAACAGCTCCTCCAAGCCATGAGCGACAACTTTCAAAAGCTTCAGGCGCTTCACCGCACCCGAAAGGAGAGGTTGGACTCCAGGGCGGCAGTTGTTGAAGCAACAGAAGCAGATTTCCAGAAGCGCGTTGAGGAGACGCAAGTCTGGTACACCGAGGCCTTCCAGGAGCTGACGGCTGGCCGGGAGCAGCTGAATCAGAGTTGGAATGAGTTCCTCTTAAAGCAGTCCGACGCCGAGAGGGCACAGGAGGAGGCTGCGTAGCAGGCTGCTGTAGAGGAAGCTCGCTTAACGGAACGCCGTGTCGGGCTCGATGCTCATGAAGAGGACCTTGCCGCTCGCGAGGAGGTGCTTGCCGCCAAGCTCCGCAGCAAGGACGAAGAGATCGAGAAGCTTGTCGCGCGGCGAACCCAGGAGCTAGAGCAGAGACACAAGGAAACACTCTGCCATAGATTACGCCGGCAAGTTAAAGGGAGCCGTCGATGCTGCCGAAGCTGCAGAGGCCGCCAAGAACGAGCTGTGCGATCAAGTGAAGAGGCTGGAAGCAGATCTTGAGGGCCACGGCAAGGAGATCTCGATGCTCAAAGCCGACAGAGAGAAGACTCTCTTCAGCTTGGCGGAGATGCAAGCCGCCATGTCCGACAAGACCAAGGAGCTCACCTCAGCCAATGAATCCATCGCTGATCTGAAACTGAAGCTGACAACGCTGGAGGAGTCCCTTGAGAACGGCAAGGCTCGCGAGAGGGCTTTGATCAAATACCTCCAAAGTGAGAAGAGCCTGCTCAACAGTGCCGCAGCCACCTATAATGGTTTTGAGAAAGGTGTGAAGATCTGGACTGAGCGCCTTGTCGACGTCGTGGAAAGGCTTGCCGCAGAACTGTCCACCATGGTCCTGCAAGACTTCAACTATTCTTCTGACGATAGGGTGTCTTCGAGCGCCAGGCTGACCATGTTCTTCGAGAGCATCGTTGACGCCCTCAAGCTGCTCCAATCTAACCGAGAAACCCATCTGGCCAACGAATCCCGCAAGCTCTGCCGGGCCGTCCTCCGCAAGGTACTCGTCAAGGTGGTGCATAAGAACCCTGGCATCAACCTCACCAATGTTCTTGCTAGCTTGCCGAAGGATGTAGACCTCAAGGCACTCGAAGAGCTTGTCGCGCCCATCGTTGACAGAGTGAGCCAAGTCAAGAGGGTCGAAGGCCAGCGTAGGGACTAGCCGCTTTGCTTCATTTTGTCGCCACCATTCCATGCCAAAGACAGTTTTTATCTTAATGTTAGAATCGCGGCGACCGTCAATGTAATATAACTTGCTATGTTTTGGATGAATGCATGATATTTCCCTTGTTTGATTTCTTTCTGTATGGTTCATGCCCTACGCTTATCGGGAACTTGCTGGTGCGCGCACCCTTGCTGCGAGCGCTTTGAGGAACGGATCCTTAGCAGCCTGCTGGAGGTGTCGCTGCGACAAGATACCTTGACGTTTTTAGTGCAGCCACTTAAGCTGTTGAGCGGACTCGAAACAAAGTAAGGGCCCAACCAATCACGACAAGGTTCCTTCGCGTGCAGGTTTTCCAAAAAAAAATCGAAATCGTTCAAGGAAAAATAGGTCTACAATGGAAATTTGCTTAAGAGTTTTGCAACTTAGCTTTTCGTTGTTGTACTCCTTATTGCAATATGTTAACTTGAACATCGCCTGTTGGTGTCCATACCATCATTCCCCCCGGCAAACTTGCACGCGAGGAAACCTTCTGTCCTTTGAGAAAAAGAAAGAAGAGAAAATAGAGATATGGAACCTTGGCGGTTCATTAGTGCTTACCGGAAGCAGTCGTAATACAATATCTGAGACAAGCATGCACATAGATTGACATGAAAATCGACAAGAATTGTAAAACGCTTAAGTTTATTTAACTATGCACAGTGTCTGCGCCTGGCTTTGTACAAAGGATCATATGCCTTGCCGGCAAAACTTGTACAAAAGGTGGTTGCCGGGAGACCCGGCAACCGCGCCTTATGGGTAGAACTTACGACGGTGTTCGATATTCCAGGAATTGCTCACTGGAATGCCATCTTTGGTCTCCTGGCGGACTGCGCCGGGCCTGGTGACTTGTACTACCCGATAAGGGCCTTCCCACTTCAGCGTCAACTTGTTAGAATTCTTGGCCGACTGAACGCGCCGAAGAACAAGGTCGCCTTCCTCAAGGTTTCGGGCAAGAACCTTGTGGCTATGATAGCGGCGCAGGGCTTGCTGGTAGCGTGTAGCTCGCACAGCAGCCCGAAGACGATCTTCCTCAAGGAGCGTGGCGTCATCTTGGCGCAGCTGCTCTTGCTCAAGCTCATCATAAGCGAGTACTCGAGGTGACCCGTATATGAGTTCTATGGGGAGAACTGCTTCTGCCCCGTAGACTAGGGAGAAGGGTGTCTGGCCAGTAGCTCGATTTGGTGTCGTTCTGATTGACCAAAGAACCGCCGACAGCTCATCAATCCAGTGTCTTCCGCACTTGCGCCGCTTGTCGAAAGTCCTTGTTCTGAGACCTCGCAACACTTCAGCATTTGCCCTCTCTGCTTGGCCATTGCTCCTCGGGTGAGCAACAGAAGCAAAACAGATTTTGCCGCCAAGGTCTTGGACATACTGCATGAAGGTGCGGCTCGTGAACTGCGTGCCATTATCGGTGATGATCCTGCTTGGCACACCAAAACGGCACACTATTCCATTGAAGAATTTGACGGCTGATTGTGCTGTCACCTTTCTCACTGCTTCCACTTCCGGCCACTTCGTGAACTTGTCGATAGCAACGTACAAGTATTCGAAGCCCCCGGCAGTGCGAGGAAAGGGGCCCAATATGTCGAGCCCCCAGACCGAAAATGGCCAAGAAAGAGGGATTGCCTGAAGAGCTTGAGCTGGCTGATGCAATTGCTTTGAATGGAACTAGCACGCTTCACACTTGGTTACTAGTGCAGTTGCATCCTGGAGAGCAGTGGGCGAGAAGAAACCTTGCTGGAATGCCTTGCCGACAAGAGCTCTTGAGCCTATGTGGGAGCCACATATGCCTCCATGTATCTCTACCAACAGCTCCAGTCCATCCTCCCGAGGAATACACTTCAATTTCATACCGTTCGGTCTCTTTCTGTACAGGACATCGTCAACGAACTGGTACATACTAGATTGACGGGCTACTTTCTCTGCTTCTTCCTGTTCTTCAGGGAGTTCTCCTGTTTGAAGGAACTGGACGATGTGGTGTGCCCATGTTGGAGCCTGCGACTCGACAACAAGGACCAAAGGCATATCTTCGGCCGCGGGAGCGCTTGCTTCTGCGGCAAGAACCTGAGGTTCTGCGCGAAGCTGCTGCTCACCGGCAACCGTGTCGTTCCCGGCAACTTCCTTGCCGGCGGCTCCTGGGAGCTCTGCAGGAAAGTACTGGCCGGAACTCAATTTCCTTCTCTTGTCTTGCCTCGTCGATGGTGTTACGGATGGCTGAGTTAAGCGGAGCACAAAAGTTCCTGGTTCCATAGGTAACTTGAGGGCAGCACGTTTTGACAGGTCGTCGGCAGTGTTCTTCTCCGCGCGAGGAACATGCTCTGTTTGCAACCCGTTAAAACGCTCCTCCAACTTTCTCACTTCATCTACATATGCTTCCATCAACGGGCTCTGATAATCTTTGTTAACTTGCCTGACGACAAGCTGTGAGTCACCTCTGACAATGAGTTTCTTAATTCCAAGGTCCGCCGCGATCCTGAGACCGGCAAGCAGCCCTTCATATTCTGCAGTGTTGTTTGTTGATCTTTCCCAGGGAAAGTGCGTCTGAATTACATACTTGAGGTGCTCTCCGGTGGGTGCGACAAGCAGCACACCAGCACCGACGCCTTGCAGTGAAAAAGCCCCGTCAAAGTACATAATCCATTCTCGATCCGTTTCTTTGCCGGGGATAGTTGTCTCTTGAATTTCTTCGTCTGGCGTTGGTGTCCATTCTGCAATGAACTCTGCCAAGGCTCTGCTCTAAATAGTCGAAGTGCTTTCAAAATTGAGACCAAAGCTTGACAGTTCCAACGCCCACTCCACAATTCTGCCGGTCGCATCTGGATTTCGTAAAATCCGTTGCAATGGGAAGCGAGTGACGACGGTGATTTCATGCGCCTGGAAGTAATGGCGCAGCTTCCTTGAGGCCATAAGGAGGCCAAAGAGCAACTTCTGCATGCCAGAATATCTTGACCTAGCCCCCTGCAACAGGGAGCTGACAAAATAGACTGGTCGCTACACCATCTTCTTCTTCTGCGTTGCTTCATTCGACTGCTCAGATCCTGCCTTGTCGGCACCAGACTCTGCCGGGGAGAATCCCGGTTTGTCGCTGGATGGGCTTGTCGCTGCCGCTGCTCCTTCATCGACTTCTCTCTGTGCCACTAATGCAGCACTAACCACTTGATTCGTCGCCGCTAGATATAGCAGCAACGACTCTTGTGGTTTAGGCGCGACTAGTGTTGGCGGAGAGGAGAGGTACCTCTTCAAGTCCTGCAGCGCTGCCTCCGCTTCCGGAGTCCATTTCATTGGACCGGCCTTCTTCAAGATTTTCAAAAAAGGCAGGGCGCGTTCAGCCGATTTGGAGATGAACCTACTCAGAGCAGCAACGCAGCCGGCAAGTCGACGCACATCTTTGACACGTCTTGGCGCTTCAATCTGCTCAATTGCCTTGATCTTGTCGGGATTTGCTTCAATTCCATGTTGAGACACAAAGAACCCAAGAAGCTTGCCTAATGGAATGCCAAACACACACTTCTCGGGATTGAGCTTCAGATTGATCCTGCGCAGGTTTGCAAATGTCTCTTCTAAATCTTGTATGAGCGTTGCCTTGTCCTTGGTTTTAACCACTATGTCATCCATATAAGCTTCCATATTTCTATGTAGCTGGGGCTCAAAACCAATCTGGACCGCTCTTGCAAATGTTGAACCAGCACTTTTCAACCCAAAAGGCATGCGTATGAAGCAATACATGCCACATGGGGTGATAAATGCGGTTTTCTCTTCGTCTTCCTTTGACATGAAAATCTGATGATACCCTGAATAAGCATCAAGAAACGACAACAAATCGCAGCCAGCAGTGGAGTCCACAATCTGGTCGATGCGCGGCAAGGGAAAAGGATCTTTTGGACAGGCTTTATTGATATCTGTATAGTCGATACATAGCCTCCATTTTCCATTCGCCTTGCGCACTACAACTGGATTGGCCAACCATGTTGGATGGAGCACTTCTCTGACTAAACCTGCCGCTTCCAGCTTCCTGATTTCTTCGGCAATAAATTCTTGCCGCTCCAAAGCTTGCTTCCTAACTTTCTGCTTGACGGGCCGCGCATGAGGACAGACAGCAAGGTGGTGCTTGATTACTTCCCTGGGAACACCGGGGATATCAGATGGTTGCCATGCAAACACATCGATATTCGCCCGCAGGAAGGCAATAAGCGCGCTTTCATATTTGTCATCAAGGGTGGAACTCACGGTGAAAGTTCCTCCCATACCATCCTCCTTGGCGGGCACCTTCTTAGTCACTGGTGGAGCTGCCTTGGATTTCTTGCTCTTGCCGGTGGAGCTCTCTGGCACATCCTCAACGGGAGCGCATCACTCCGAGGAGGTGTGCTTGCCGGAGTGTGTGCTAGAGGTCTTGCCAGTCTTCTTCCCCCTGGGAACTTCGGCGGCAGGAGCAAGTGCCTTGGCGGCAGGTGCTACGACTGCCTCCCGGTAGAGTTGGTCGGTGCAGATAAGCGCATCCTTCTTGTCGGAGTTGATAGTGATGACGCTCATCGGCCCGGGCATCTTTAATGTATTATAGGCGTAGTGTGATGCCGCCATAAACTTGGCCAGCGCCGGGCGACCAAGAATCCCATTATATGGCAATGGAATCTTGGCGACGTCGAAGACGATCTTTTCTGTTCTGTAGTTCAGCTCACTACCAAACGTCACTGGTAGTGAAATCTTGCCCTTCGGCTGGCTCCTTCCCGGATTGATCCCTTGAAACGTGCTCGTTTCCTCGAGATCTTCGTCAGGAATTTGCAACTTCTTGATCACATCAGGCGAGATCAAGTTCAAACCGGCCCCACCGTCAACTAACATCTTTGTCACCTTAAGGTTGCGGATCGTTGGTGAAACTAACAATGGCAAACACCCGACCACAGTTGTGCGATCAGGGTGGTCCTCGGCGTCAAAAATGATAGGCGTGTTGGACCATTTCAATGGTTTCCGGGCATCGACCGATGGCTCTGTCGCATTAATCTCACGCGCCCACTGTTTAAGTCGGCGGTGAGAGGAATGCAACGAGGCGCCTCCGTCAACGCACATGGCTTCTGTAGCTTTCTGGAACTCGTGCTCGCTGGACTCGTCGCCGTCTTCGTCATCATCGTCACCCCCTGTTCCTTGTCGCGGCCTCGAGCGGGCCTCTCCTTTTGTTGCTTGGCCTTGCCGCGGCGACCCACTCGACCACCGCGTTTCTTGCCAGACCCCTCAGCACCTTCCTGGGCCTTCTCCTTGTCTCGCCTCTCATACTCGGCTTTCTGCTTCTCGACAAGCTGCTCAACTTGCCGGCAGTTTTGGAGGCCGTGACCCTTGGTGCAATGGATCTTGCAGTGCTGCTTGTCGGAGCCCTCCGGCTTGTCGGCAGCCGCCAAGGCCTGACATGTGGCACACCCGGCAACCTCCTTGCCGGGGCCATCAGCCTTAACCTTCTTGGCGGCACTCGGGTTGCCGGATCCCTCGACGGCAAGCACGGCCTTGCCCTTGCGCTTCCTGTTACGCCGTCGGCCTTTCTTCGCCGAGGTGGTGGCATCTTCGCCTTCAGAGTCGATTTCCGTGCCAGCATCCTCGCCGGGGAATCTCCTCCCCTCCTCGGCCCGAGCACATCTGTCAGCCAGAGGATAGAGCTCGGCGACATCCCTGACTTTGTTCATCGCCAGTTCTTCCTGCATCTTGCGGTTGCGCACATTCTGATGAAATGTGCTGATAACAGCGGCAGGATGAATGTCTGGGATGTTGTGCTGTATACGGCTGAATCTCTGTATGTACTTGCGCAAGGTTTTGCCCTCTTTCTGGGGGATGAGATGTAAATCGCTTTCCTGGCCAGGAGCCTGGTGGCCTCCAGTGAAGGCACCAACAAACTCATGACACAAATCTGCCCAGGAGGAAATGGAATTCTCCGGCAAATGCATCAACCACGACCTGACGTTGGGCTTAAGCATCAACGGGAAGTAGTTGGCGAATATCTTGTCGTCTTGAGCTCCGGCAGCCTGCACCGCAATGGTGTAGATGCTCAGGAACTCTGACGGGTGAGTCTTGCCGTCGTATTTTTTCGGCACCTCCGGCTTGAACGTTCGGGAATTGGGCCACTGGACTCACCGCAGCTCACGAGTAAAAGCTGGACAACCCACCTCGTAAGGCAAGTTACCAGAATACCCCAGCGCAGGCTCGTCTATAGTGGGTCCCGCGCGCCTGTCGGATTGACGGAGCGCTTCCCGCCGCCGCTCGATGGTAGTTCGAGCGTCTTCTTTGTTCCGTTCCCGAAGAACTTGGCGTTGATCGCGGCGAACCCGCGGATCAGACGACGCCGTGGAACCGTCATCACAGGCGTCAGTCCGCCGAGTTAGCGACCGCTGTTGTCGTAGCGAAGGAGAGCGCATCGTAATCGTACCGCCTCCGGTCTTTTCGCCATCAGCACGCACCGGCTCAGTGGACTACCACCGCGAGGGCCCCGCCTGCTGCGGCCTGTCGTCATTAGCCAAGCCGATGAGGCTCTGAATAGCAGATCTCCATTCGTCTAGCTTCTCCGCAGCGGGAGGGAAATCTAGGAGCAGCTGAGCTCGTGCCAACGCTTCTGCCGGTGTAGGCGGTGGCGAAAGGTGCGAAGAACGTGAGGTACTCTGACTCCTAACCGTGTTAGAAGGAGCTCCATCACAGTCTTGCGATCGCGCCCTGCTTCCACCGGCGTGTTGACGTGCATGCTGGCCCCGTGCATCTTGGGAGTGATGCGCAGGGTTTTTTCCATGGGGGCGCCTGGAACCACCAACGTCGCGGCGCTGCCCGTCGCGCACGACCTAGGAAGGCCGCGGCGCATGCGCCGGCGTGGGTGTCTTGGAAGGCGCCGTCCCGTCCTTGGAGTTCGTCGCGCCACCCGTAGGTAGCATGGCTCCGTCCTTAGACCTGGCAGTATGCGGGTTGTTGTCGCCGTTACGAACGACGCCGCTCGCCTGGCTCTGGTCACCAGAACGTCGTGGAGGCTCAAGACCTCCACCTCCTTCACCAGCGCCCACGCCGTCGCCCGTCTGTGTGGGTACGGGCAGGCCGGACGCGGATGGATCAACTGCCGTAGTGCCCTTCTTGGGAGCCATGGCGATGAAAGTGATCAAGAACTGGCGCGCTGACCGCTAGATCGGGTTCGCGCAATCTCTCTCCCTACCTGGCGCGCCAAAGATGTCGGCATACGACACCTATGGGACTGAGAGGATCCCTTTTACGGTTCGGCTAGGGAAAAGATGTACACAAAGAGCGGATCCAACGATCAACGTGGGGATCTTTACCCAGGTTCGGGCCGCTGAGAAGCGTAAAACCCTACTCCTGCTTTGGTTTATTGTGGGTGTTCTTAAGCTCAAGTACACGGAGCGCTTGTGATGAACTGTACATTCAAGAAGCAACTACGCATGCAGAATGGGCCAGAAGGTCCTCCTCCTCTGTAGCTTCGCCTTGGGCCTCCTTTTATACGTCCAAGGGGTCACCAACAGTGGCGAACAGTAAGTACAAGAGGTGTAAAGTTGCTACAGGGTTTACATGTTTATCACTGACGACTTAGGACAAACGCATTTAATGCTCCACTTAGGTGTCCCTTAGTTTCTTGGGGACGGAAAAAGAGCCCGTCCCATCAGCGCCGCTTAACCTCATCCGCAGTTAGTGCCATGACACGCATCCAGGAGGACAAGCCCTAAACGACAGGCTGGTCGCTGCGCTGGAGCGGTGGCTGGGCGGTGGAATCTTGCCGGGTGCGAGGTCTTGCCGGGCCTTCACGAGCCTTCCCGGCAAGATCTTGTCGGGAAGCCAGCCTTCAGTCTTCTGTCTTTTGATCATTAGCTTGAGTGCCTTCTTGATAATCTTGTATTTGTTTCCAGCTGTTCTCCAGCAGGCCTTGCTGCTGGTATGGCTGTAACCATCCGTGCACAAGTATGGGGTACTAAAAGACCCAACTTTAGTACACCAACAATGATCCAATTATCAACAGTTTCCTTGCCAGGGAGAGAGGTCTCTTGTACATCTTCGTCTGGCATTGGTGTCCATTCTGCAACAAATTCTGCCAAAACTGTGCTCTGGATTGTTGAAGTGCTTTCGAACTTCAAATCAAAGCTTGACAACTCCAACGCCAACTCAACTATCCTTCAGGTGGCTTCTGGATTTCTCAGAATACGTTACAAAGGAAAACGATTGGCGACGGTGATCTGATATGCTTAACAATAGTGGCGCAGCTTCCTTGAGGCCATAAGGAGACCAAAGAGCAGCTTATGCACACCAGAATACCTTGACCTAGCCCTCTGCAAGAGGGAGCTGACAAAGTAAACTGGGCGCTGCACCATCTTCTTTTTCTGCACAACTTGTTGTTCTGGCTCATTCGCTTGCAAAAGTTGAGACTTGTCGACACTTGACCTTGCCGGAGAAGATTCCGGTTTGTTGGCTTGTGGCTCTGCGGTTGCTGCCTCTTCGTCATCACCATCCCTCTCAGTCACTAGTGCAGCACTAACCACTTGATTGGTTGCCGCCAAATATAGCAGCAACGGCACTTGTGGTTTAGGAGCAACTAGGACTGGTGGAGAGGAGAGGTATCCCTTTAAGTCTTGGAGCACGGCCTCTGATTCTGGAGTCCATTTCATTGGACCCGCCTTTTTCAAGATTTTGAAAAACGGCAAGGCGCACTCGGCTGACTTGGAGATGAACCTACTCAATGCGTCAACACAACCGGCAAGACGCCTTACGTCCTTGACGCGCTTTGGTGCTTCAATCTGCTCAATTGCTTTGATCTTGTCGGGATTGGCTTCAATTCCTCTCTGAGATACAAAGAACACCAGAAGCTTGCTGGATGGAACGCCAAACACACAATTCTCGGGATTGAGCTTTAAGTTGATCTTGCGCAAACTAGCAAATGTTTCCTCCAAATCTTGTATGAGAGTTGATTTGTCCTTAGTTTTGACCACAATATCATCCATATAGGCTTCCACATTTCTGTGTAACTGGGTTTCAAAACCAATTTGGACTGCTCTTGCGAATGTTGCTCCAGCACTCTTCAATCCAAAAGGCATGCATATAAAGCAGTACGTGCCACATGGAGTAATGAATGTTGTTTTCTCCTCATCCTCCTTGGCCATAAAAATCTGATGATAACCAGAGTAGGCATCAAGAAAAGAGAGTAGATCACAGCCGGCAGTATAGTCCACAATTTGATCAATTCATGGCAATGGAAAGGGGTCTTTTGGACAAGCTTTATTTAGATTAGTAAAGTCGATACAAAACCTCCACTTTCCGTTTGCCTTACGAACAACCAATGGATTTGCTAACCAAGTTGGGTGTAGCACTCCTCTAACTAAACCTGCTACTTCTAGTTTTTGTATTTCTTGGGCAATAAACTCTTGCCGCTCGAAGGCTTGCTTTCTGACCTTCTACTTGACGGGCTTCGCATGGGGACAAACAGGAAAGTGGTGCTCAATTACTTCCTTGGGAACACCGGGGATGTCAGATGCTTGCCAGGCAAACACATCGACATTCGCCCGCAGGAAAGCAACGAGCGTGCTTTCCTATTTTCTGTCATGGGTGGAGCTTATGGTGAAAGCGCCTCCTGTCCCATCATCCTTCGCAGGAACTTGCTTTGTTGTAGGTGCAAAAGCCTTCTTGGTCTTCTTGTTCTTGCCAGCAGAGATCTCTGGCTTCTCAACAGACGTGGTACACTCTGAAGTGCGCTTTCCAGTGTTCTTGCCTGAGGTCTTACCGGTCTTCTTCTTCTTCTCTCCCCAGGGAGATTTTTTGGCAGGAGCAAGTGCCTCGCCGACAGATGCTGCAAATGCTTCCCGGTAGAGCTTATCAGCGCAAATGATTGTGTCTTTCTGGTTGGACTTCATGGTGATCACGCCCATCGGCCCTGGCATCTTCAAAATGTTGTAGGTGTAGTGTGACGCCGCCATGAATTTTGCCAGTGTTGTGCGGCGCAAAATTCCATTGTATGGCAGTGGCATCTTGATGACATCGAAGAAAATCTTCTCTGTCCTGTAGTTTAGCTCACTTCCAAATGTGACCGGCAAAGTAATCTGGCCTTTGGGCTTGCTCCTTCCCGGATTGATTCAGATCTTCATTGGGAATTTGCAGCCTCTTGATCACTACAGGTGAAATCATGTTCAGGCCAGCCCCACCATCAACCAGCATTTTACTGACTTTGAGGTTGCGAACCGTTGGTGAAACCAATAGCGGCAAGCACCCGACCGCAGTTGTGCGATCAGGGTGGTCCTCAACGTCAATAATGATGGGTATGTGGGACCACTTGAGTTGCTTTTGTGCCTCTATTGCCGGTTCTGCTGCGTTGACCTCGCGAACCCACTGCTTCAGTTGCCGGTGTGAGGAGTGCAAATATGCACCACCGTCAACACACATGGTATCCACTGCATTCTGGAACTCGTTTTCTGACTCCTCATCGTCGTCATCACCATCTTTCTCGTTCTCTTTCTTGTCGCGGCCTCGAGCAAGCTTCTCCTTCTACTACTTGGCCTTACCACGGTGGCCCCCGCGGGTGCCATGATTCTTCTTGTTGGATCCACCGGCACCATCCTTGCCTTTCTCCTTGTTGCGCTTTTCATATTCAAGCTTCTGCTTTTTGGCAAGTTGCTCAACTTGCCAGCACTCTTGGAGATCATGGCCTGCAGTGCGGTGAATCTTGCAATAAGGGCCATCAGTCTTCTCACTAGCAGTAGCCTCATGGCCACAGGTACAGACAGCAACCTCCTTGCCGGTGTCCTCAGCCTTGGGCTTCTTGCCGGGATTTCCCTGATCCCTCTACTGCTAAAACAGCTTTATTTCGGTTGCGCTTGCGGCCCTTCTTCTTCGGAGTGGATGCGTCATCGTCTTCGGAATCAACCACAGCTCCTGCATCCTCTTCGGGGAGTCGCCTCCCTTCTTCAACACGCACACACTTGTCAGCCAGAGCATATAGCTCGGCGATATCCCTGACCTTGTTTATGGCCATCTCCTCCCGCATCCTGCGATTGCGCACAATCGTGTGGAATGAGGCAATTACAGCAGCAGGGTGTACATCAGGGATATTGTGCTGTATGCGGCTGAATCTCTGTTTGTATTTGTGAAGGAATTCGCCATCTCTTTGAGGGATCACATGCAGATTGCTGGGCTGACCGGGAAGCTTGTGGCCTCCTTGGTAAGCACCAACAAACTCATGGCATAGATCAGCCCAAGAAGAAATGGATCCCTCCAGCAAGTTCATCAACCAAGACCTCACATTGGGCTTGAGCGCCAACGGGAAGTAGTTGGCGAGAACCTTGTCGTCCCTTCCCCCGGCAGCCTGCACGGTGATGGTGCAGATGCCAAGGAACTCTGAAGGGTTGAGCTTGATATCGTACTTGTCGGGGAGCTCCAGCTTGAAGCTTCGCGAGGAGGGCCAGCGAACTTGCCGCAGCTCAGGGGTAAACACTAGGCAACCGATGTCATATGGCAAGCATCCAGGATACCCCAGCGCAGGCTCATTCACTGCTGGCCCCGCAGGGTCGTCTAATTGATGGCATGCTTCCCGGCGCCGCTCTATTGTTGTGCGGGCGTCTTCAACTTGTCGGTCCCACAGTACTTGGCATTGATCTTGGTGGCCCCGCGGATCCGAAGATGCCATGGACACCTCATCCGGCTCATCATTTCAGCGGGTTTGCCGCTGTTGTTGCTGTCGTGGAGGTGACTGCACCATTGGCGCAGCGTCTCCAACTCGGCCGCCGACTGGTCTTGCCGGCGCCGTGAGTGGTCGCTATGAAGATCCCGCCTGCCGTGTCTTGCCGGGGTCAGCAAAACTGATGAGACTCTGGATGGTTGTCCTCCACTAGTCCATCTTGTCAGCTGTTGGTGGAAAGTTTAGCAGCATCTGCGCCTGCGCCATGGCCTCCGCCGGCGTGTTTGGCATGGCTGGGAGCGAGGAACGAGATGTTGCTTGACTTCTGATAGAGCCAGAAGGAGCTCCATCTCGGGCCTGGTACTGCGGCGCATGTTCACCGGCGGGCTGATGGGGTGGTGGTGGCGCATGAGCATCTTGAGGAGGATGCTCAGCATTGTTGTCTTGTCGTTGTCCGGAGCCATCGGCATTGTGAGGAAGTGGGTCGCGCCCATCTCGATGGCCGCGGTGTGTGCCTCATTGCGTCATTCTTGGCTTGCATGGCTCCAAACTAAGCCGGTCTGGAGGCTAGGATCACCAGAATGACGAGTAACTTGGCCGCCTCTGCCATCTCCAGTATGGTGACTTGGGTCACTAGAGCGACTGGGAAGCTGACTGCCTCCACCGCCTCCATCCGCTCCACCCGCACCGCCTGCGCCGCCCGCGAACGTCTGCGATGGTAGCTTGGACGTGGAAGGAGCAGTAGCGGCCACTCCCTTCTTCTTTGGCGCCATCGAGGATGATGATGAAGCTGGCGCTCACACTGCTCGATCATATTCGCACACGCGATCCCCTGCCTGGCGCGCCAAAGATGTCATGCGTATGACAATCTTTGGGATCAAGGAGATCCCTTTGTGGTCCAACTGTGGGAATCAAACGTATGCAAAGAGTGGATCCAGCAATGCAAACACACAAGCAAGTTTACCCAAGTTCGGGCCGCCGTGAGGCGTAAAACCCTACTCCTGTCTTGGTGTATATTTGTGGAAGCACAAGTTACAAGTGAGCGCAGCTTGCCGGCAAGGTGCGCGGGAAGTGCAGCTACTAAGTGTAATTGTGCGAAGTGTCGACCATTGTTAAGGTTGCCATGGGCCTCCTCTTATAGACCGAAGGGGTCACCACAGTGGCAAAATGATAATTACAGAGGGTAACTAGTGGCTACAGTGCTATCATACCTAACCCTGGCGGGATAGGACAAAAGTAATTAATGCACTGTTAGGTGCCACGCTGGGGACGAGCTCCGGCAAGGATCCTGCACCGCTCGCCCAGCTACCATCTATTATCTTGACACGCCTTTGGGAAAGGTGTCATTAAAGTTGATCTTCAAGCGGTGTGCTGACACGTGCCCAGACAAACCTCACCTAATTGTCTGCCTGCTTGACACCTATTGACAAGCGACTAGCTGGTCGTTGAGGTGGAGCAGTGGAGCGGCAAAGTGAGCTTGCCGGCACGGAGCTTGCCGGCAAGCGTAGTCTTGATCTTCAGTACTTCCTTAGTACTTCTTGATGACCTGCCTGGAGGTCTTCTTCATGGTTTTATTAACCAAGTCTTGAGTCTTGATAGCGGCTATCCTCCGACAAGCTCTTGCCGTCGGGAAGGCTACTACTGTATGTGCATAAGTCAGGGTATGGAAACACATATGTTTTTATACATCGACAGAACCAAACATTGATCCTAGCTAAGTTTGCAGGTAAACCGGAACCAAAACCGGTTGAAGATGTCAAAATGGTAAGAAGCAACGAAGAGAAAACCGAAGAACTGGACACAAGCCATGTGCCAAAATATAATTATACCGTTGCAGACTTCGTAAAGATGATATCAATGAAATACCCACTACCTGAGGTAACTAATAACGAGGCATATAATGTCTTTGTTGAGCAAGTTACAACCAAGGTACGTGAACTTGATGATGAGAGAAAGAAGCTTTATAGTAAGTTACCGGCTAAGCAAGAAGATGCTTTTGAGCCTACTATAGAGATTGAGATTGGTTTGAATAAGTTTAATGCTTTGTGTGATCTTGGGGCTAGTGTTTCCACTTCCGTAAGTGTATTTATGATAGTCTCAATCTAGGTCCTTACGTTACTACTGAGATTAGATTGAATATGGCTAATTCTACTTTTACTCAGGCAGTAGGCAGTAAGCATGGAGTTATAGTTCAAATAAATGATTGCCCTGTCATGATTGATCTTGTGATAGTAGATATGCCTGAAGATCCTATTGCTCCTATAATTCTCGGTAGACCTTTTCTAAGAACTATCAAAGCTGTGATAAATGTGTTTGAGGGGAATGTTAGATTTGACTTACTAGGTAAAGATCCTTTTGTAAGACATTTCCCCAGGAAAAAGAAAATGACGATCTATACCAGAGAAGGCATCGTTGTGAATGCCAGAAGCTATGGTCTTGGTGTGTTTGCACCTCCTTGATCACCACTGCGGTCGAGCTAACCGACCGAAAATAGGCGCTTCATGGGAGGCAACCCACGCAAATAAAGTAGACAAGTAAGTTTTTATTTTTGTTTCAATAAAAGAGTGATTGAAATTCTAGATAAAGAAGTATGTTTGGAAGAGTTGTTCTAATGAAGGCTATGCTATGTGCAAATTAAATTATATGTTCTATTGACGTTTGGATGCCTAGAAATATGTCTATATATGGTGTTGGAACTAACCCCACAGGAGAAACAGGAAAAAGAGAAGTTTCAAAAGAAACAAATCCAAAGATGGCCTTTCAGGCGACCAAGGGAGTCGTTTGGGAGGTCGCATGACCTCCTGACGGTTCCAGCAGAAAACAACCAGAGGCGACAGGATGAACGACGGCGTTCCATGCGATCGCTTGCGCTCGTATGGGCGGTCGTTTGATATCTTTGCAGAAAAGAGAAAGAAGTCCAACGCGTTCCACGGCGTTCCATACGGGCGCTCGCGCCCGTTTGAGCGGTCGTATGACATCCTCGACCAGAAGAAGAAAAAGCCAGAGCGTTCGATGACATTCCATACGGACGATGCGGCCTATTTCAGTGGTCATTTGAGGTATGCACAGAAGCAGGTAAGCTATCAGGGTGAACGACGGCCTTTCATACGAGCGCTTGCGCTCGAATGGGCGGTCGTATGGATCCTTGGTGGCCACAAAGAGCCCGAGGAAGGAGGTAAATCACCCCCATCTCTCTCCTTTATTCTTCTTCTTCTTCCAAACCCTAGCAAAACTTCGCCCGATCTCTCTACTCACTCGATTTCAGTTCAAATCCTTCAGTGTGATCGATCTATGGTATGTTTCTCCTCCGATCCCCAATTTATTTTTCGCGAATCCACGTTTTACATACCTAGCATTGCCATGACTATCAAATACATATTTTTGATACAAATTTGAGTTTTGCTTGGATTCGTTGATGTTTTTACAGGAGTATGATGTTGTGACTACCGTGGGATCAATATTGTTTAATTGTATTGGACTGAAAAATTGTTTTGTAGATGTCTACAAGGAGGTCCACTCGCTTACGCGGTGCTTCGAGTTCATCCACCGCACCATCACAAAAAGTTTTCACTCAGGGGGTCGTCTTCACCGGCCGTGACGCAAGAAAGAAATTTCGGATGCTTGGTACAAGGAAGATCAAAGCAACCAAGTGGGCTTGCGAGTCAACACTCGCTAAGCTAGGTATTACTAATGATTTCAATTTGCTTTGTGATAATGTAGGGTTGTGCCATTTTGTTTATCAGGGATGTGAGACATATGAACGCATGACGCTTGAGTTTCTTAGTACTCTCTCGCATAATGTTGGGCTCATGCCAAATGCATATTAGGAAGAGCGGATCACTTTCCATATCTTGGACCAGGATTTCAACATCACTCTCGATGAGTGGTGTTCTCGGTTTGGCTTACCGAACAACCATGATGACATCTGTTATGTTTATGATTTTACTGACCTGCACCCGAGGCAATCCTTCAACCATATGAATGTCCATGGCTCAAGGCAAAGAGCCAGTTGCATTGAAAGTCCTACTATACATTATTTCTATTATGTTATCACTAACTCATTGCAGGCACGGGGAGAACTTTCTAAGGTGAATGATGAGTACATGCTAGTTCTCGGGAAAGCAATAAACCTTGAGGTTGGTTATTTGCCCAACCTAGGGGCAATACATTTGCTACACCTTGCGCATCAAGAAAATCATGCACAAGGAGATACGTGTGTGGAGGAGTGATCACTATGTTGGCCAACTCCCTTGGTCTCAACTACAATCACTTTCGCCCCATTGTCGGTAACAACCTTATTAATATTCGTGTTCTTACTAGTGTTGGAATGGTAGTACTTAGCCGTGGCCGTCAATGCATCAAAATTCCTAGAGTGGCATACTTGTTGCCCACTCCTATGCCTAACCGTTTCTCCATAGAACATGGATAATTGCATTATGTTCCATGAGAAGGAGATGCAGCTTTTGACCAAGAAGGCTCGGAACCTGAACAAGTAGATGAGGAAGAAGTTGCACCCGACGAAGAGGAGGAGCAGCTGCAACAAGAAACCTACACCACCTACGTGGACCTATGCAGTCTCCAGGGCTCCATCAATGATATGAGCAGCCTCTCCACGTCCCTTCGAGACACGTTCGCCTACATGGGTTCAAGCTTCACCAACTGGAGCCAAGGATGGGCTCCTAACCAGCCGCCACAATGATCCCGCCGGTTTGGGCTTGCAAAAGCTTAAGCTTGGGGGAGGTCGTCACCACTTCTACATCAAGATGTGGCGGTATTTGAATAAATTGTAATGAGGTTGTACTTAAGCTCGTGGAGCTTCAAAACACTCATGTTGGTTTGTTCCAACACTTTGCTTTTTATTTGCTTTCGTTTAACTTTGCCTTTGCGATTTTTCGTTTGCAAGTTAGTTTTCAAAAACCAAAAAAAACCAAAAATATATAGAATAAGCTTTGCATTGCTCTTGTTCTTTTTACCCCTTGGAGTTCGTTTGCATTTTGTTTTTAGAGGAGTTGATCTAAGCCAGACAATGAGGAATGCAAGAACAAGGAAGAGAAGTGTGTAAATTCACAACTGTGAAGGTATGTCCTATGACTCCCGTCTTTTGCACTTGAGATACTTAGAGTAGATGTAGTAGTAGTATGTGTGATATGTGCAGTGGGAGTAAGTCTTGATAATTAAAACAAATGTTTTTGTTTTGTCTAGATAACCAACACTTGCCATGGGACTGTTTTTAAATGAAATGATCTTAACTAAGAATAACTTTGAACAAGAGAAAGTCTTCGAAGACTTGGGTGTTGAGAAAAATTGTAGAGAATATGATGTTTGAAATACTCAACCCCATGTTGTTAATTTTAATAGAATTGATAGCACTTGTGGATTAAATTGTCTAGAGGAACTTAGTTGAAGGGTGAACTAGATTATGCCAAAAATATGTGTTGTATCTCTTACATGGTGCTTCAGCTTCTCACTGTTGTCATGGCCCTACTACTATATGCACGTGTACGTGTGTAAATGTGGGTTCGTCACCTTTCTTGATGTTATGCTGAGGACTCCGCCAGCCAATGAACGATCCACCGGACCAACAGCTCGGATTTCGGCTATGAATTTGTTACCGTACGTAGTGGCAACACTACAAACGAATATTATTCAGTTTTCTCTTGAATGGGTGTGTATGTGGTAAATAAATGGGGACTGGTCAAAAGAGCACGAAAGAGACATACATCAGAGGTCCATAGTTCCCAAAATTAAGCCAACTCTATGCATGATCACTTATTTGGCATCATCCCTTCACATGACAACCAAAGTTTCACCAAACAATGATTGAAATAAAGTGCTTGAGAGCCTTGAGGATGAGATAATTGTGGGTATGTTATTGAGTACTAAGGCATCATGTTTTTCTACATGCCTTCCTCTCCCTAATTTAAGTTCTTATGGCTCCATCAAAGAAAAACTCTTCCGTGCATTCCCGGCAAGCAAGTGGTGTCTAGAATAATTGAAATTCAGTGTTGCAAAGTTGTTTTATCTAGTAGATCTAAAACTTTGTGTTGATTATCTTTGCTTCACTAACACTTGCACAATAACCATGCCACCACTACAACTATACTAAGTTTTCAGGTCAAGAAGCGGATGGTTATCTAGGCATACCGATCATAAGTGAACCAAAACCTTCTCATTTTTTCGGTTTAAACAAACTGAGTTCCTTATGATTCGGATTTCTCTGTATGTTGCTCGAGGACGATCAAGTTTAAGCTTGGGGGAGTTGATGAGTGATATTTATACACTCATTCACACTTTGTTTAAACCGAGATATTTCATTTCAACTGAGATATTCGCTCCGATATTGCTACTAATGACTAATGAATGCAAAGGATTCCACAAATCCTCTATTTGATGTGTTTCCACGGGAAATGGGCTAAAAATGCAAGAAATCACGTGGGAATGTGGAAAGGAATGGAAATGAAGAAAGAAGGAATCAACAAGAGGCACACCAATGAAGTCAGCACTAAAGACGGCGTTCCATACAACCGCACGCGCTCGTATGGGCGGTCGTATGGCATGGATTCCGAGGCGCCTCGTCCACCTGAACAACTTTTATAATGGGGACCCCATCGAAATGTAGACAGAGAAGCGTCGAGCGAAGCCAGAACAGAACCGTCATCATCTCCCTTTGCAAACCCTAGCCGCCGCCATTTCCATCTCCATAGCCGCCATCACCACCATAGTCCATCTCCCTCTAGTTCATACTTGTAATCGTGTATTGCACAAGGCAGCCATTGTAAGACATATTTGCAATCAATCAATCTTCAAGATGTGTTCTTCAATGTTTTCTTCTTGCGATCTGATCTCCATGTGTGAGTAGTTCGGTAAGGTATGGGTTCAGGCATAGGCCTTGCAACCCACTATATTTGTTGTAGGGGTCAATGGAAGGGCTTTGAATTAACATCCCGTATGTGTTCAATAAAATTGTTCCGTAGATGTCTCTTGTCTTGTCTGCAATCTTCATCCCTGCAGGTACCCAGGATCATGGAGATTGAGCCACAGAGAGGCTAAGGACAGGGAGAACATGAAGTGTCATTCTGAACACCAGTGACAGAAAGGCTTAGTACGCTGACACGGATCCAATCCTTGGGGATTCATGAGGTGTACTCATTAAATGCTGAAAGCTCTTGTCTGATTATTTTAATCTTAATTATCGAGGCAACGCCGCGCGACGGATAGGGCCTGTGGTAGGACAACTGATTCTTGATGCAGGACTCGTGTCGGGCAAGATGTTATTTGGACACATCCCCCACTTCAGTTCGTAACAAGCACATCTAGATGGGTGACTTCTAGCGCACAAATTAAGATTATATCTGGTCCTGACACAAATACATGGTTGTAAGCATTAAGACCTCATACCCGTACCTCTTTTTATTATAGTGTTTGAATCATCATTTGCTTGATTGATCTGGTTAAAAAGCCGGAATTGATCCTTTAATGAAAGCTTGCTAGAGACCATCGCTTCAGGGGAATCTTCCTCTCGTGGGTTTGATAACCCAGGGTCACCTCTAGGGAAATAGGAGCGGGATACATTTTTGTTCCTTTACCGGATCACTAAAAGGAGGTATCACGCCACCACCCTCTTTTGACATGCTTCAAATTTGAGTTTTTCGTCATTTGCTATTTCGGTAAACTTTTCATTTTTTTCATCTAAGGTTGTTCTTCATTGCTTGAGCTATTTCTTCCTATTATATTTATATATTTGAGTTTTCATGTCCTCAACAGCATTCACTTATAGATAATTGCTCAAGTTGATTTTTCATCTAAGTGAATGTGATCGGACCCGCTCCCCTCTGTGCTAAACTCTGCCCAATCTGTTCTTCAATTCTTCATGTGCGTTCTATTTTGACACCGTTCAAAGTCTTCACTATGTCCTTGTCAGTTGAAGAATTGGCGAACACACTTTAAATAATTCAAATACAATTTTTGGCGGTTGCCACCGTAACTTCATCTCGCGCATCCGACGCATGGATAAGATAATCCATTCTGCATGTGTGACGCGTGTCATCAAGATGCGAATCGCGAGGGGCTTATCCGTCCAAAATCTTTGGGTGCTTCAGTTTCACCGCGCCTATATAAGGCTTGACCCCGTCAAACCCTAATTCACTTCGCCCTCTCGCCATGTCGCTCTCAAGCTCAAACCCTAGCACCGTCGCTGGAATTCATCGCCCCTGGAGAAGAAAAGCTTCACTGCCTTGACTTCTTCATCGTCGTACTCGTGCCGGCCGCGGATTTCTTCACCTCCGCCGCCGTCGTAGCTGTCTTTCATCGCCATGTGACGTCTACTACGCAAATTTTATTCTTGTACACGTTGTTGTGCCTCCAAGTGCAGAGTTTTGTAGGACAGTAGCAAATTTCCCTCAAGTGGATGACCTAAGGTTTATCAATCCGTGGGAGGCGTAGGATGAAGATGGTCTCTCTCAAACAACCTTGCAATCAAATACAAGAAATCTATTGTGTCCCCAACACACCCAATACAATGGTAAATTGTATAGGTGCACTAGTTCGGCGAAGAGATGGTGATACAAGTGTAGTATGGATAGTAGATATAGGTTTTTGTAATCTGAAAATATAAAAACAGCAACGTAGCAAGTGATAAAACGGAGCACAAACGGTATTGCAATGTTTGAAAACAAGGCTTAGGGTTCATTTTTTCACTAGTGCAATCTCCCAACAGTGCTAACATAATTGAATCATATAACAATCCCTCAACGTGCAACAAAGAATCACTCCAAAGTTCCTATTACGGGAGAACATAAGACGAAATTGTTGTAGGGTATGTCGGGCCCATGGAACCCAGGGTATCTAGGCCCGTCTGCCTTTGGCCCAAGGCGCAGTGCCTAGCGTGGGCCCAGCAGGCCGTCATCACCAAGCATCTCACCAAGACCCCTCATGAGGCCTTGGCCTCCTGAGGACCCCTCCTCAGGGAGCGGCAGACAAGACTCAGCATCTTCACCAGCAGCCTCGCGAGGCCCCCTCGCGAGGCGGCCTCCCGAGGCTTCCTCCCGAAGGCGCTCAAGACGAAGGCTGTTCGGCTCGGCTGCGCGGTCTCGTGCCCATCACGTGGGTGACGCACGCGGCGACGAGCGGCGACAGAGGCCGCGCCAGCAGGCGCGGATGAAGATGGTTTCCCCTTTTGTGTTAAGGGAGCAAGGCCAGCCGTCCGCTTCCCAAAGCAACCCCAAAGGTTGCCCGATCGGCGAAAGAAGACCAAGACGGCGGGCTCATGGGGCGGAGGTCATCACCGAGCCCATCGGCGCATCATGGATCATGCTTTTGCAGGCGAAGACCGCCTTTAGTCAGGATAGCCTGAGCGCCTGTCCCCTTTCAAAACCTGCCAAGTGTGGCAACACTTCCTGCCTAAGTTTTTGAGGGGCAAAAGGAGCAAGGCAGGTATAAAGGGACAGTGTTGCAATCGTAGTGAAGGGATCCGGAATCCACTTCAGTTGACTCCTTCTCCTACCTTGTACGCAAGAACTCTCTCTTGCTCTCTACAATCAAAACCAAGCAGGAGTAGGGTTTTACACCGCAAGGTGGCCTGAACCTGGGTAAACCGCTGAGTCCACGGTCCGCTCCTCGCTAGCGCGCTCCCGCCGTTGCTCCGCCGTAGCTTAGCCGTGGTAGGGGACCAAGAGGTAGGAACAAGCTCACCCCAGTGTTCGAACCTTTGGGTCCCCGGAGCCCCACTTCCGACCTTTGGCGCGCCAGGTAGAGGTGCGCTACTGTTCTCCTAGTCCTTCCTCCGTTCCACCGTCCTCATGGCCGACGCACGTCGCGAGCGCGCCGAGCTCAGGGCTGGCCGCGTGGCTCAGACGGAGCCGGTGGCCCGCGGCAACCGCCGCCGCCCTATCGAGGCCGCTGCCGCCACCGACCCCGCTGCCCGCGAGCAGCAAGACTCCTTGAAAGCACATTTGCTCCCTTGGTGGTTTTAGTAATTCGTAACAACATATATCTCATTGAACTAATGTCCATTCAAGATTAAGATTTCAGGATGTTCATTGATTGGCATGGCATGGACTAGAGATGTGGACCCCTCAAAATGCTAAGGACAAGGATTGGCAAAAGCTGAAGACTCTGCATTTTTGGTTTAGTGATCCAACATCACATTGAGTCCATAGGAAAGCCAATACTATTAAAAGGGGATGAGGTGTTGCTTAACGATCTTTTTGCTCAAGTGCTTAGTGACAATACTCTTAAACCCTCAATCACTCTCTCTACCCAAATATGTCCAAAACCCACATTCTAACTCGGCCCCATCGAAATTCTCTATCCGGCCCCACCGAGTTCATCCAAGACTTAGCCATTGCCAAAACCCTAACAAATCGGATCCACCGAAATGGATCTCGGTCCCACCGAGATGGCCTTGCCAACTCTGTGTAATCGTTTGCATTCACTTCGGTCTCACTGAGTTTTGCAAATTGGTCTCACCGAGATGGCTTGCCAACTCTCTGTTGCCTTATTGCTTCACTTCGGTCCTACCAAGTTTATGCAATCGGTGCCACCGAGATGAGGTTTGCGCTAGCCATTGCACTTCGGTCCATCCGAGTTGTTCGTATCGGTCCCACCGAGATTCCTAAAGTTCATATCTTTTACACAGTTCGGGGCTACCGAGATGATTGTTTCGGTGCCACCGAGTTGAGTCAAAAGTGTGTAACGGTTGGATTTTGTGTGGAGGCTATATATACCCCTCCACCACCTCCTTCTCAGAATGGAGAGCCATCAGAACGTACCTACACTTCCACCATACATTTTCTGAGAGAGAACCACCTACTCATGTGTTGAGATCAAGCTATTCCATTCCTACCATTTGAATCTTGATTTCTAGCCTTTCCCATGTTGCTTTCCACTCAAATCCCTCTTCCACCATAGCCAATCTGTGAGGAGTTGTTTGAGTGCTGGGAAGACTATCAATTGAAGCACAAGAGCAAGGAGTTCATCAACAACACACCATCTATTACCTTTTGGAGAGTGGTGTCTCCTAGATTGGTTAGGTGTCACTTGGGAGCCTCCAACCTGATGTGGAGTTGAACCAAGGAGTTTGTAAGGGCAAGGAGATTGCCTACTTCGTGAAGATCTACCCCGAGTGAGGCTAGTCCTTCGTGGACGTAAGCCATGGTGGAATAGATAAGGTTGCTTCTTCATGGACCCTTCGTGGGTGGAGCCCTCCGTGGACTTGCACAGCCGTTACCCTTCGTGGGTTGAAGTCTCCATCAACGTGGACGTACGATAGCACCACCTATCGGAACCATGATAAAAACCACCATGTCTTCATTGCGTTTGAAATCTCCGATCCCCTCCTTTACTTACATATGCAATTGTTTACTTTCCGCTGCTATACTCTTAGAATTGCATGTGTAGGGTGATGCTTGACATGTATAATTGCTAAAATCTGCCCACAACTAAAATTTGGAAAAGGTTAGGTTTTATTTGGTCAAGTAGTCTAATCACCCCCCCCCCCTCTAGACATACTTTCGATCCTACACTCCTCCCTGCACCCCTCCGTGCAGGTGAACGACCACACCGCCACGGCTTCATCCCCCCTCGCCCCCCGTGGGCCGCCGAATGCGCAGGCCGCGCTACTCATGGCGCGCGAGCTGCTCCGCTACCGTCCAGCTGACGCCGGCTACGACGCCTGGCTTGGCCGCATCACCGAGCTTGTCAACGCCGCCGGGGACGCTCCAGCGCCTTCCCACTCGCTCCGCCCTCCGCCGTCTCGTGCTGGGGACCTGGCGCATGGCGCTCCCCCACCGCCTCCTCTGCGCGACGAACTCGGCAGGCCCGGGCGCAACGCGCGGGCACGCGAGCCGTCCCGTGGCGCATCCCTGCTAGCCCGTGACGAGGCCACCTGCCAGATCATCTGACGCGCGCCCCCGATGCGCAAGTGCTCCTCGAGCGGTAGCGCCAGCGCCAGGACCAGGCCGTCCAGGAGGTTGCGGTGGCAGGGCGCCAGGACCAGGCCGTCCAGGAGGTTGCGGTGGCAGGGCGCCAGAACCACGCCACCCTCGCCGGCGGCGTCCCCTCGAGCGGTGTGTGCTGCCGCGCCTTCACCCGCGAGCTACGTCGGGTGGAGTGGCCCGAGAAGTTCAAGCCTGAGCTGCCTCCACGCTACGACGGTACCCCCAACCCTATGGAGTTCCTTCAGCTCTACGCACTGAGCGTCGAGGCGGCGAGCGGCGATGACAAGGTCATGGCGAACTGGTTCCCCATGGCCCTCAAGGACGGCCCGCGCGCTCCTGGCTCATGAACCTCCCCAAGGTGTCCATCTCATCGTGGGCCAAGCTCTGCAGCCAGTTCGTCGCCAACTTCAAGGGCACGCAAGACCGTTCCCTCACCATCAACGACCTGCGGCACGTGCGGCAGCGCCCAGACAAGACCCTCCGCAAGTACATCCAGCGCTTCAGCCAAGTGCGCAATAAGATACCGCACGCCTCCGACGCAGCTGCCATCTCTGCGTTCTCCACCGGCGTCGCGGACATCAAGATGCGCGAGAAGCTCGCCATCAACGACGAGCTGGACTCGGTGCTTGAACTGTTCAACCTCGCCGATAAGTGCACCAAGGCTGAAGAAGGCCGCCTCTTCGTCCACAACGACCCCGACGCGGCGCTTGAGGCCGCCAAGACCAAGAACAAGGACCTCAAGCATAAGGGTCCTGCCGTGCTTGCGGCGGAGCCCGAGCAAAAGCGCGGCCGTGACCATGATGAGCCCAGGAAAGACGGCCGGCCGCTCTGCGCCTACCACAACGTGCGCTCCCACAGCACCGAAGACTGCCAGGAGCTAAAGCTGCTCCACGACGAGCGCCAGGGGCACCGAGATGATCGCAATGGCCGCGGCGCCGGTCGTGGAGGTGGCCGCGGAGGCAACCGCTGGGACGGCCACAGCGGCAACGGCAACTTCCGCCAGGGCTGGCGTGACCAGCCTCGTGAGGCCGCCTGGCGCGACCAGCCTAGCGAGGCGAACCCTCAGGCCAATGCCGCTCTCCCGCCGCTGCCGCCGCCACCCCGGGGGAACGACATCAACCAGCCTGACGAGGGTGGTGGGGGCTACCAGGAGCCTCGCGTGGTTGCCTGCATCCTTGACGGGGCTCATGCCCCCGAGTCCAACCGCCACTTCAAGCTGCTCTCTCGCGAAGTGAACGCCGCCCTCCCGAGGCCTGAGGCCGCGCGGCCCCTCAAGTGGTCGCAGTACGCCATCACCTTTGACTCCACGGACCACCCCAAGTCCACGGCCTCCGCAGGCGCACTCCCAATGTTGTGCACTCCCACCATCAGCAACGTCGCGGTTACCAAGACCCTCATCGACGGAGGCGCCGGCCTCAACGTGATCTCCATCGAAACCTTTGAGACGCTACAGGTGCCCTACGACCAGCTAATGCTGACCAGGCACTTCTCCGGAGTGACCGATGGCTCCAACGTCCCTATGGGGCAAGTGTGCCTTCCCGTCACCTTCGGCACCCACAAGAACTACCATACCGAGCTCATCGACTTCGACGTGGTGCACATCGGCCTGCCTTACAACACCATCTTGGGCTACCCAGCTCTCGCCAAGTTCATGGCGGCGACCCATCACGCCTACAACATCCTCAAGATGCCTGGCTGCAGCGGCATCATCACTGTTGCCTGCGACCAGAAGGACGTGGTCTGCTCCCTCGAGCGCACCTACAAAGCCGTCGCTGTCGCGCATCCGGCTGACGAGGACGCGGCCGAGCCTCCTGAGGCCACGGCCGCAAAGAAGAAGCAGCTGTTCTCTCAGGACCACGCCGAGATGAAGAAGGTGTTGGTGGACGACAGTGGCTCCGGCCCTGCCTTCACTATCGGTGCTGGCCTTCCTCCCGCATAGGAAAGCGCGCTCGTCACCTTCCTTCGGGCAAACTTGGATGTTTTTGCCTGGAGAGCATCTGACTTTTCCGGTGTGCCGAGGGAGGTGATCGAGCACCACTTAGCGGTGTGCCCCAATGCATGCCCCGTCAAGCAAAAAGCACGGCGCCAGGCGCCAGAGAAGCAAGATTTCATCGTCAAGGAAGTTCAGAAGCTGCAGGAAGCTAGGGTCATCCGCGAGGTGCGCCATCCCGAATGGCTCGCCAACCAGTTGTCGTCCCCAAGAAAGGCGGCAAGGAGCGCATGTGCGTCGACTTCACCAGCCTCAACAAGTTCTGCCCTCAAGATCCGTTTCCGCTGCCCCGCATCGACCAGATCGTGGACTCCACTGCCGGGTGCGATTTGCTATGCTTCCTAGATGCCTTCTCAGGCTATCACCAGATCAAGATGGCGGCCGAAGACGTGGAGAGGATGCCCTTCATCACCCCTTGCAGCATATACTGCTACGTCTGCATGCCCTTCGGCTTGAGGAGCGCGGGCGCCACTTTCCAACGGCTAATGTGCATCACGCTGGGGCCTCAGATGGGGAGGAACGCGGAGGCCTACGTCAACGACATCGTGGTCAAGTCTCATGAGGCTGGATCCCTCATTGCGAACCTCAAGGAAACGTTCGCCAACCTACGCAAGGTCAACCTCAAGCTCAACCCCGAGAAGTGTGTCTTCGGAGGCCCCTCCGGCAAGCTCCTCGGCTTCCTGGTCTCGCACCGCGGCATCGAGGCCAACCCTGAGAAGATCAAGGCCATCGAGAAAGTGCGTCCTCCCCGGACCCTCAAGGAAATGCAGTGCGTGGCAGGATGTATGGCCTCCCTGGGACGCTTCATCTCCAAGTTTGGCAAGCGAGCCCTGCCTTTCTTCAAGCTCCTAAAGAGGTCCGGCTCTTTCAAGTGGACTCCTGAGGCAGACGCCGCTTTTGAAGGCATCAAGAGGTACCTCACGAGCCCGCCCATCATGGTCGCGCCGCGCTCTCGCAAGCCCTTGCTCCTGTACTTGGTGGCCACCCCTCAGACGGCCAGCGCGGCGCTGGTGGCGGTGCGAGAGGAGCGTGTCTGTGCTAAGGAGAAGCCTTTCGCATCTCCCGAGCCTGGTGAGCCCTCCGAGCCTCGTGAGCCTCCCGAGCCTCGTGAGCCCCCCGAGCCTCGTGAGCCCCCCGAGCCTCGCGAGCCCCTCGAGCCTCGCGAGGCGCCTAGAGAGCAAGCTGCCACCACAACTACGCGCCTCGTCGAACACCCCATGTACTTCGTCAGCACCGTGCTAAGAGATGCACGCGAACGCTACCCCATGGAGCAGAAGCTCCTCCTCGCACTCCTCGTCGCCTCCAGGAAGCTGTGCCACTACTTTCAGGGTCATCCCATCAAGGTCATCTCTTCCTACCCCTTGGAGCAAGTTCTGCGCAGCCCCAACGCTGCCGGCCGCATTGCCGAATGGAACATCGAGATGCAAGCCTTCCAGCTGGAGTTCTCCACCACCAGAGTCATCAAAGGCGCGGCTCAGGCTGACTTCGTGGCAGAGTGGATGGACACGTATGAGGAGGAGCCTCACGAGGCCAAATCCCTTCTACCAGGGGACGAGGCGCCCGATGGCTGGACCATGCACTTCGACGGCGCCTTCTCCCGACAGGGCGCGGGGGCTGGAGTCATGCTCACCTCGCCGACAGGAGACAGGCTCTACTACGCCGTGCAACTCTGCTTCAGGCACACCGACAAGGTCTCCAACAACATCGTAGAATATGAGGGCCTCATCGCCGGCCTCAAGGCCGCGTTTGCTCTGGGCATCAAGCGTCTGACCATCAAGGGCGATTCGCAACTTCTCGTCAACTTCTCCAACAAAACCTACAAGCCCAAAGACGAGCACATGGCCGCCTACCTAGACGAGGTACGTAAACTTGAGAAGCGTTTTCTTGGCCTGGAGCTGCAGCACGTCCCCCGCAGCGGCAACAAAGAGGCTGATGACATCACCAAATGAGCATCTCGCCGCGAGCCTCAAAGCTCCGGCGTCTTCGAGGAAAGGCTCCTCAAGATATCAGCTGCACCTCCCGCTGCGAGCAGCGCACTCCTTCATGAGGAACTACCGCCCGCACAGCCCACGGGTGTGCCAGACTGCGGCCCAGCCTCAGGAGCCCGCCTGCTGCTGGCACTGGAGCCTCAAGTGGATAGCTGGGCTGCGGAGTTCAAGGCTTACTTGCTGCACGGCACCCTCCCGGAGGAGGACTCAGAAGCAGAGCGCGTGGCCCGGCAGGCCACCGCTTACTGCTTGCAGGATGGTGAGTTGTACCGCAGGCGCCCCAATGGCGTCTCGCTGCGGTGCATCTCTGAAGAACAAGGGCGCGAGTTGCTCGCTGATATCCATGGAGGGGACTGCGGCCACCACTCCTCATCACGCACCCTCATCGGCAAGGTGTTCCGCAGCGGCTTCTACTGGCCAACTGCGCTGCATGACGCTACCGCGCTGGTCCAAGCCTGCGAGGCCTGCCAGTTCCATGCCAAGCAGATCCACCAGCCGGCGCAGGGCCTTCAGACGATTCCCCTCTCATGGCCCTTCGCGGTCTGGGGCCTGGATATATTGGGGCCCTTCCCTCACGCGGCTGGCGGTTACCACTACCTCTACGTCGCCATCGACAAATTCACCAAGTGGGCAGAGGTCGAGCCTGTACTCACCATCCCGGCAGGCTCTGCCATCAAGTTCATCAAGGGCCTCGTGAGCCGCTTTGGAGTTCCCAACCGCATCATCACCAACAATGGCTCCCAGTTCACAAGCGGCCTCTTCAGGTCCTACTGCACTAGCCTCGGCACGCAGATCTGCTACGCCTCGGTGGCGTACCCGCGAAGCAATGGCCAGACTGAGCGCGCCAATGCCGAAGTCCTCAAGGGCCTCAAAACAAGGAGTTTCAAGAAGAAGCTCGAGGCCTGCGGCAAGGGCTGGCTCGATGAGCTGCAGTCTGTGTTGTGGTCCATCCGTACGACGGCAAGCAAGCCTACCGGCGAGACCCCCTTCTTCCTCGTCTACGGAGCTGAGGCGGTCCTTCCATTGGAGCTCAAGCACGGCTCCCCGCGAGTCCTTGCCTTCGACGAGGCGCGTCAGGATGGCTCGCGAGATACTGATCTGCTGCTCCTCGAGGAGGGCCGCTGCCAGTCCGCTCTTCGTGCCGCGAGGTACCAACAGGCCTTGCATCGCTACCACAGCCGCAACATCCACCCTCGCACTCTCGAGGTCGGCAACCTCGTCCTACGTAGGATCCTCTCCAGAGAGGGACTTCACAAACTCTCACCTACACGGGAAGGCCCTTTCAGGGTTACTCATGTCTCCAGGCCCGGCTCAGCCCGGCTGGAGATGGAGGACGGAGTTCCTGTGCCTAACACCTGGAACATCCAACATAGCCGCAAGTTCTACCCGTGACCCTCACGCGTACGAACGAAATTGGGCTATACACGCCCCGGAGCCTCTCATTGCGTTCGCCTGATGGGCCCGCGAGAGCTCCCGCCCACGCACAAGTGGAAGCCCCATGCTCCACACTGGCGGAACGATCGACCCGCGATCATACCCACACCCCTGTGGAAGCCCCATGCTCCGTGTTGGCGGAACAATCAACTGAGGGCGCCCCATGGGCTGCACCAACCTCAAGCTGACCCGTGCCGGACATGGCAGCACCCTTTTCCTTGTTTTGATGTGTAACTGAGGGCGCCGCATGGGTTGCACCAACCTCAAGCTGACCCATGCCAGACACGGCAGCCGCATCTTGTTTTGGTTATGTAATGGTTGCTATTTTACTTCAGTAAACCTTCGGTTTCTTTACATGGTGTTTCGTTTTGTCTTTGCCTCACGAGCCCCGCGCGCTCACAACGCCCCTCACGAGCCTCACGCGAGTGGGGGCTGGACACGGTGTCTGTGCTCGGGTCAGTCCCAGCAGCGGTGAAAAACCCAAGCAACCGGGCTCTGGCTCACGGGCCTGCTCCCATGCACGCCACCCCACCAAGGTTCTTGGTGTCTTGTCTCCTCGCGTAATGCCCATGAGTGAATCAACAAGCGTGCGCTGCTCCCTTGTTGTTAAGTATTCTGCATGCAGTTATCTCAGGAGCAGGTCCCCTGAAAGGCATCGCGAGGATGCCTCACGAGGTGGCCCCCTCAGGGCCTCAGGAGGCCCCGCAGGCCCTGCCTCGGGAGCTAACCCACGACGGCCGTCTCTGCAGGAGATCTCGCGAGCGAAACCCTCACGAGGTGTACCCTACAAGTGATGGCCTACCAGACACCATCCTACACAGAGCTAAGTCCCCCGCCTCGCGAGCCGCCCTCGCCATTTCTTAAGCTTTCCCCTCCAGCAACCTCACGAGCGCCAACGTTTCTCTGGGCGCAAACCGCTTGCGCGTCAAAGGGGGGCTCCCTGAGAATCGCGCTTCAGGAGCTGTCGTGGTTTTGTCGCGACAGATGTCCAGGTAAAAGGACTTAGAGATGAAGCCATCGCAGTAGCGTGGAAGCTTAGCGGGGTTGAATAGGAACGAGAAGACGCCGGGTTACCCAGGTTCAGCCCCTCACGGTGGAGGTAAAAGCCTACGTCCTGCTTGGTTATATTGCTGTAGATCTCGATTACAAGGATGCGAATTCGCTATCCTAGCTCTCGAGGGGATTGCCACTTAATCTTTTTGTATAGGTGTTCCCCTTTATATACACAGGTGGAACCCTAGATTACATGAGAGTCCGAGTCGTTCTTTGACCCGCCTCTTTATTCCTTCCTACTTGTTCTTCAAGACAGCTCTCCTTGCCATCTGATTCATCGTGAGCCGGCTCATTGTGTAAGCCGGCCTACTCTTACCGGCCTTGCTAAGCCGGCCCATATAGAGACTTCAGCCCCGCAGTTCGTTGGCCCATTAAGCTCGCCTTATGGCCGGGTCAACACTCTGCCGGGTCTCCTTGCTGGTGAATATCCCCAATATTAGCCCTCAGTTTGACTTGAATTTATTCACGTTAAACTCCATCCTGAAAAAATAAATCATTAGTAACATACTTCCAAGCGCCCCCAAGCCGCCCCCCTGTCTTTTTAAGTCGCCATCTCGGACCGGCTCAAGTTGCCGGGTTAAGCGATCATCGGGTCCACCCCCTCAGATTCAAACTTAGCATGTTCAATTCTTGTTCCTCATGACGTCACGATCCACTTCCGAGAAATCCGGAACGATATCATTTTAAATCCTTGAGTGGGTACGTCCCGTCTTGTCAGGCGCGAGAATCGAGGCGCCACGCCACCGAAAATTACTGCGCCGCCTGGGGTTTCGCCCTTGCAGTTTTAACCTTTACCGCGCCCATAAATATGCCAGCTCATCCCCATTTTCACTTTTTACTTCTCATCTTCTTCCTCCTCGCGCCTACTCGTCGGACTCGAAGCGCTGCCGCCCTAGAGCTCTCCGACGACCTCGACCGCGCCTTCTCCGACACCCATCATCGCCGGAGCTCAATGGGATACCGCCACCGCATTCGCCGCAATCTAGTACACTCCAACCCTTGCTCCTCTGGATCTTTGACACCCATTCTCTGCAGTTAATCAGTGTTCTTCGTGTTCTTCGATGTTCTTCTTCCTTTAGTAGAGTAGAATCAGTGAAATGACCGCATAAGCATTTGTTTTATCGCGGTAGCACCATTTTTTGCATCTAGATCGTCCGAACCAACCTCCATAAACCCGCATTGAACACAGGCCTCTCGTTCTATTTCCACCTAGGTTTTGAACTTTCTTTCCAAGATATTTTCAGATCCATAATAATAATCGCTCCGTTAGATTCCTGTTTGCCACTAGTTCAACACTTAGAGAAATCCAAACCTCCACTGTCGTCAATACCGGCTTATGATTGCCGGAGACGGCGCGCCTGAATCCGGGTTATGAACTTAGACATCCTGACCTGCATCATTCGGCCGGGTATTACATTCTGACGGCTTGTCCCTTTTAAACTAACACACCGGCTTGTCATTTTTGTCCTTGCAGCTAAACTTTTAAGTCGCCATGGCCCCCAAGACCGACAAATCCTGCAACTGGTTCAGATCACAAGTGTCAACTCTGATGTTGAATGAGCTCGTAGGGCAAGGCCTTTTGCCGGCTCAAACCGCAATCGACTGGCGGGCACCAGAGGAAGAAAGCACCCCTCAGCCCCAACAAGGTGAAGTGGTAATCTTCGCAGAACATCTGCACAAGGGGTTTCGACCGCCCGGGTCAAAAAATTTCCGTGATGTTCTCCATTCCTTAGACCTCCGACCACAAGATCTTGGACCAAACTCAATTTCCAACCTCTGCCAATTTCCAGTTTTCTGCGAAGTGTATCTTCAAATGGCACCAACTGTCCTGCTCTTTCGCGAATTCTTCTATATCAATCATCAGACTGAGTTCACCGATGGCCCCAGCATAGAACTTTGTGGCGTCTCAATTCAAAGGCAAAGAAACACTCCCTTTCCTGAGGCCAAGCTGGCGAGTCACCCCAAGGGCTGGAACAAGACTTGGTTTTACTGCAAGAACACCGCCCCTCAAGGTGAAAATCCCCTGCCGGGTTACAGACCAGACCGGCTTAACGCTACAGTGGCCTTTCCGGGTTGGCCATCCACAGAAGAACGCAAGCAATTCGCCCCTGTTTACGCCAAGCTAAGGGCCTTGGTTGCCAACGGCCTTACTGGGATTGATCTGACCCCGTGCTGGGTAAGCTGGCGAATCCAGCCTCTTAGCCACAGAGGCGACCTGATGTGCAATTACACTGGTGAACCGGCCGACGCTCAACGGTTCAGCCAAGTTAATCTATCAGCAAGTGATATCAAGAAAACCATCAAGAGGCTACTAGGAGAGCCTCAGGAGAAATGCAACAAAACCGGGCTGGCCCCCTTTTGCTTAACCAACCCGGTGCCTTCAGTAAGTCTTTGCACCCCCTTTTTTGTTTACTCTGTTCTTAAGTCACCATCCTCATCTGTCAACTCGTATTAATACAGGCAAACGACAAATTTTGGAAGAAGAAGAAGCCCCCACAACCCGTCCCCGCTCCAGCGGAACAGCAGGATGAGCCGGCTGGTACTGATAAGCCGGCTGCCGAGGACGAGGATGAGGTAGAACTTGACTCACTTGGCCGTCTTTTCATTCAAATTGCTGATGCCTCTTCTCTTCAGGATGAAACTGAAATTAGCCATACCGACGAGCCGGAGGTAACCTTAATCTCTTCTGATTCTGACTCACCAACACCTATTCGGAAGAAAACCCGGGCTGTGATTCGCAAGGTTCGAAGGAAGCCCCGGGTTGCCGTCCGTAAGGTGCCCTTTTCCAACCAAGATGCTCATTTGGATCGCAAACTTATTTTGAAGAAAACTCGTCGAGCCGGGACCTCCAAAAGGAAAACCCGGAGCAATGAAGGCGAACTAAGTAGCGGGCTTCCATATGAGCCGCCATCCCGCAAAGCTCGAGCTGAGGTGCCTCTTAGCCCAACTTATTCTTTTCCTCTAGCTGGCCTTTATAAAGAACCCTTACCCTTTAACGACTCGGCCTATCAGACGTCGCATTCCTCAGGCGAGTCAAGCGCCACACAGGTGCCGGCTTTCAATATCAACCCTGGGTAAGCATACGTTCCTGTAATGAATATTGACCTCTTATCTTTCATCCCTGTGAATAAGTAACTCCCCCATCCCTTGTACAGTGCCAAAGCCTTTAAGAAGAAAGCAGCTGCCGAGTCATCTGACCCGGCCATTCAGACAGGCCCTCAAGTAGAAGAAACCACTTTGGCAGCCCAGGACGAGCCGGCCGTCCAAAACAGCCTGCCGCCGTTGAACATGAGAAGTCCGGCTCACGCCTCCCCACCAGCTCAAGAGAAGGAGAATATAGTTGAAGATCAACCCATTCCGCAGCCCGATGTGTTGGCTCAAGAAGAAGCGCCGGCTCACGAAGAAGTAGCGGTGACGAGTGTACGGCAAACTGCTGCGCCAGAACCCTCCACCGCCCTTACCAAAGTCCCGACCAAACCTGAACCGGCATCGAAGGACAAAGAGAAGACGGCTCTTGAGCTTCCTAAGTTTGAAGACCAAGACGCCAGTACCCTCCATCGAGCTGTATTAACCCGGCTAGTTGAAAGCCGAGACATAGAAATCGCCATGGTCACTGCCTTGAAGCAGAAATATGAGGTAATCTGCACCCTTCTTCTTGTACCATATATATATGTAGCCCCCAAGGGCCGGGTCATTATGCAATAACGATCCGGAACTTTCAATTGAAACTTGTACGTAGAACCGTCCACTGGTGCCCTCAAGGGCCGGCTCGTCATTAATGACGGGCGGGTCTCCATAATTTAATAGAATAGATCCATGGATGCATGAGCCCCCAAGGGCCGGGTTAATATAAAATAATGACCTGGAACTTCCAAAGTATGATAATTTGTAAGCTCAACTTCACTCGGTAACCCCCAAAGGCCGGCTCAGCATTCATGATGGGCGGGTCTGCATAACTAAGCAGAAAAATCAACTCATGCATTAGCCCCCAAGTGCCATGTAGATTGCCCGCAACTGCATGGGACTTCCTTGCTTATTGTGAAGCTCGATAATATGTAGCCCCCATGAGCCGGGCTGTCCTTCAGGGCGGTCCGGGTCATATGCATGTCATGTATAACAGTCTGCCTTGCAGGAGATGCTGGACCAAGTAGAAACCCAGGCCGCCGGCTTTCAAAAGGAGGCCAGAAAAGAGAAGAAATTGCGCCAAGAATATGAGGAAGCCGCCGCGGAGGCGAAGAAAGCTTTGGCGATTGTACAGGCCACCTTGCAAGAGACTGAGGCTACAAGAGCCACCCAAGCCACGAGAGCCGAAGAAGCGGAGGCCAAGCTTGAGCCGGCAACCCAAGAACTGACAACTCTGAAAGGTCAAATTACCGCCATGTGTCGATCCATATTTGGTAAGCAAAACTGAGCATAATTCATTGGACCGGCTTATCATCCTTAGCCGGCTTAACTAATCGTGCAGACTTGTGCTTTGCAGGCCGAAAAAATCAAACTCTTGTGCAGCTACCAATGGTGAAACTGAAGGCGGTCTACACTTTGGTAGAACAACTGTATATAGGCAGCTGCCGTTGCATAATGGCCGCCAAAAATACCAAGGCACCGCCTCAGCTGATAGCAGATACATTAAAAGAGCTGTCAATCGTGCCCAGGTGGTTCGACGACTGGAAAAGAGCGTGTTGCCGCACGGGAGCTCTGACCGCGCTTGCGCGGGCTAAAGCATACGTGCCGGAGCTTGACCCGGCTCAGGTGGCAGGCGGATACCCAGAGTTCAATATCGATGACACGCCATTCTCCAAGGAGGACTTCCAACGCTGCCTCAAGGAAACCCGGGTTGCGGCCACCGCCATTGCAGAAGAAGCTGACTTGAGCAGATATCAGGCGCCTTATTCAAAGAACAATGAACGGATCGAGGCCCCAAATCATCAGCCGGTGGCTCTAACCCGTACACGTAAGCAATCCTTTGCTCCTGACGTCGATCCGTCCTCCCTGATATCCGAAGATGCCCTATTTGAAGCATTGCGCTCAATTCCGTGGTCGACCGGCGACTCAAGCCAAGAAGAGGAGGATGACGACAGCCACGAAGAGGCGGCTCATGGTGATCCATCAAGCACTGGCGCCGGCTCTAACCCGGCGGCGTAAACGCCGACTTATCTTAGCAGGCCGATCCTTGAGAGAAAAATTTTGCCAAGGCCGCAGCTGATGGGCGGCTTGTAATAGGGTAGCATAAACTTCTGATATCAGTGTAAATACTTTGCATTTCTGTGAATCCTCCTTTTGGCCTTGAGAGCCGGCCTACAATGGAATGAATCTGCCGAAACAATATAACCATATGTGATGGTCAGTGACAATGCCACTTTGAACGAGTAATCTTTGTTACTGTTTTCAACAAGTCAAGTAGCTCAAATAGACCTAAGTGAATGTATGTATGTATGCAGAGATGATATGCCTGAATGTAAGTATGTGTGCAAGAATGTATGTATGCGAAAAAATTGCAAGTCGGACTATGCTTGAAACGGCCGGCTTAGAAAGCCCAAACCGAAAGACGCTTTCATGAAGCTGGCACTTGGCCTGCTGGTTTGTCCTCGCTTTCTGAAAGCCGGCTCTCCACCACCAATCGAACGTTTTAACTCAGATGAGTTCAGGGTCACATACGTGATTGACTCATCAGACATACGCCGGGTCGTTTGCATAGGGAGTAGCATCTTGCTAATAGGCAGGTTTAACCAACGTTGTGGCATCTCGCCGGGTTAGGAGGGTTTTGTAAGCTAAACTCAATTGAGTTGGAAGCCCCCAAGTAACCAAGATCAACAAATAAAGATCCAGTACACAAGTTTTGAGGCTAAACAAACCCCCTCATACAGTGTTGCTGGTCAAAATTATATTTGATCAAAAAGATGTAAATACATGATAGAAGGTATGTACAAGGTGTAACCTAGTCAATGACTTAGGTGTAATACGGCCGGAGCTGGGCAATGTTCCAAGGCTGGCTTATTTCCTCCTCAGTCGTGCGTGACTTCTCTGCTTCCCGTATATCAACCAGGTAATATGACCCGTTGTTGAGATTCTTGCTGACCACAAAGGGCCCTTCCCAAGGCTGCGAAAGCTTGTGCATGCCTGTCTGGTCTTGAATCAGACGGAGCACAAAGTCACCTTCCTGGAAAGCACGGCTTCGAACCCTACGGCTGTGATAGCGGCGTAGGTCTTGCTGATAGATTGCTGATCTGGATGCAGCAAGGTCACGCTCCTCCTCCAAAGCATCAAGAGCGTCTTGACATGCCAGCTCATTATCTGTCTCCACATAAGCCGCCACTCGAGGGGAGTCGTGACGAATATCGCTTGGGAGCACGGCTTCTGCACCATAGACCAGAAAGAACGGCGTATAGCCTGTCGACCTGTTGGGAGTAGTCCGTATGCTCCAAAGTACTGAAGGTAACTCTTCTTCCCAGCAACCCGGCGTGCGCTGTAGAGGCACCATGAGCCGGGGTCTGATACCGCGCAGTAATTCCTGATTAGCCCTTTCCGCCTGCCCGTTGGACTGAGGATGTGCTCCTGTTGACAGAACTGTTCCATAGCCCCATTGGAGAGATTGGTTCCATTGTCTGTAATGATGCTATGAGGGTAACCAAATTGGAAGATCAGCTTTTTCAGAAACTTGATAGCCGTTGCTGCATCACAGTTGCTGACCGGCTCTGCTTCCACCCACTTGGTAAACTTATCCACAACCACCAGGAGGTGCGTATGCTTGTTCTTGGAACGTTTGAAGGGCCCCACCATGTCAAGCCCCCAGACCGCGAACGGCCAAGTGATTGGAATCATACTCAACTCCTGAGCCGGCACATGGGCCTAACGAGCGTATTTCTCGCAACCATCGCACTTACGGACAATGTCCTCTACATCAGCATGAGCTGTAAGCCAGTAGAACCCATGCCGGAAAGCCTTTGCGACCAGTGATCTTGAACCGGTATGGTGCCCACAATCGCCAGAGTGAATCTCATTGAGAATTGCGCGGCCTTCGTCAGGTGAAACACAACGTTGAAAAACACCAGTAACGCTTTGCCTGTGTAACTCTCCATTGACAATCGTCATAGACTTAGATCGTCTGATGATCTGTCGAGCGATGAGCTCCTCTGTTGGCAGTTCTCCCCGGCTTAAGTAAGCCAAGTAGGGGACCGTCCAATCAGGGATGGCATGGATAGCTGCCACGAGAGCCGCCTCCGGGTTAGGAATAGCCAGATCCTCCTCCGTTGGCAACTTGACAGACGGGTTGTGCAGGACGTCCAGGAACACATTGGGTGGCACTGGCTTACGCTGAGAACCCAAACGAGAGAGTGCGTCTGCCGCCTCGTTCTGCCGGCGATCAATGTGGTCGACCTGATAACCTTTGAAGTGTCCAGCAATATTGGTGACTGCCTATCGGTAAGCCGCCATAAGCGGGTCCTTGGAATCCCATGTACCTGAAACTTGCTGGGCCACCAGGTCTGAGTCGCCCAGGCACCTGACCCGGCTCAGATTCATTTCCTTGGCCATTCTAAGCCCGTGAAGCAGCGCCTCATAATCAGCTGCGTTATTAGTGCAAGTGAACATGAGTCTCAAAACGTAACAGAACTTGTCTCCTCGTGGGGAAGTGATCACAACTCCAGCCCCCGAGCCTTCGAGCTGCCTCGAGCCGTCGAAGTGTATAGACCAGTATGTTGTGTCGGGCCTCTCTTCAGGAGCCTGCAACTCTGTCCAATCATTGATGAAGTCAACCAACGCCTGAGATTTGATTGCTGTACGAGGCAGGTACTTTAGATTATGCGGGCTGAGCTCAATGGCCCACTTAGCAACCCGGCCTGTGGCCTCCCGGTTCTGGATTATATCCCCAAGGGGCGCTTAACTAACCACCGTGATTGGATGCTCGTGGAAGTAATGCTTCAATTTGCGGCTAGCCATGAACACTCCGTAGACCAGCTTCTGCCAATGCGGGTATCGCTGCTTAGACTCGCTTAACACCTCGCTGACGTAATACACAGGATGCTGGACAGGATATGCTTTGCCATCCTCTTTGCGATCAACGATAACCGCCACACTTACAGCCCTGTTATTGGCAGCAATATACAACAGCATTGGCTCCTTCTTGCGAGGGGCAGCAAGGACAGGTGGCTCAGATAACTGCTTCTTAAGGGCCTCAAAAGCCTGATCTGCCTCCTTACTCCAGACGAAGTCATCCGATTTCTTGAGCAACTGATATAGCGGAATTGCCTTTTCACCAAGCCGGCTTATAAACCGGCTTAAAGCCGCAACCCGCCCAGCCAGCTTCTGCACATCATTTAGCTTGGCCAGCTTAGCCAGGGTCGTGATTGCTTTGATTTTTTCCGGGTTAGCTTCAATGCCACGCTCAGAGACAAGGAACCCCAGAAGCTTTCCTGCAGGGACACCAAAAACACACTTCTCCGGGTTAAGCTTCATCTTGTAGATACGGAGATTGTCAAATGTTTCCTTGAGATCCTCCAATAGAGTCTCTTTATTCCACGACTTAACGACGATGTCGTCCACATAAGCATGAACATTCCACCCGATCTGCTTGTGGAAACAGTTCTGAACACAACGCTGGTAAGTCGCCTGGGCGCTCTTCAGACCAAATGACATTGTTGTATAACAGAAGGCTCCAAAGGGAGTGATGAAAGCCGTCTTTGCCTGGTCTTCCGGCTTCAGCTTGATCTGATGATAACCAGAATAAGCATCCAGGAAACATAGACTCTCACAACCAGCCGTAGCATCGATGATCTGGTCAATACGGGGTAAGGCGAAGGGGTCACTTGGACAAGCCTTATTCAGGTCTGTGTAATCAACACACATCCGCCAAGTCCCGTTTTTCTTCAGAACAAGCACTGGGTTAGCCAACCACTCGAGATGAAAGACTTCGACGATGAACCCGGCAGCTCGGAGCCGGGCCAGTTCTTCTCCAATGGCTTTCCTCCTCTCCTCGTTGAAGCGACGGAGAAACTGGCGAACTGGTTTAAACTTTGGATCCACATTAAGGGAGTGCTCAGCGAGTTCTCTTGGTACACCTGGCATGTCAGAAGGTTTACATGCGAACATGTCCCGATTCTCACGGATGAACTCGATGAGCGCGCTTTCCTATTTGGGATCCATATTCGCCCCGATGGTGAACTGCTCCGAAGAGTTGCCTGGGGTGAAGTCAACTTGCTTTGTATCTCTGGCCGACTTAAACTTGAGCAGGGGGTCAGACTCCGTAGTGGGCTTCTATAAAGACGTCCTGTCAGCCGGGTCAACATTATCCTTGTAATACCACAACTCCTCCGCGGCGCAAGCCGTCACCGCGTAAGCTGCATCTCCTTCCTCGCACTCGAGTGCGATTTTTCGGTTTCCTTCTACTGTGATGGTTCCCCTTGGCCCTGGCATCTTCATTTTCAGGTAGACATAACATGGGCGCGCCATGAACTGCGCGTAAGCCGGCCGGCCAAAAAGGGCGTGGTATGGGCTCTTGAGCTTGACCACCTCGAAGGACAGGAACTCAGAACGCCAGTTATCTTCTGAGCCAAAGGCCACCTCAAGGGAAATTCTTCCCATGGGATATGCCGACCTGCCAGGAACAATGCCGTGAAAGACTGTAGAAGACGGAGTTAACTGCTTATCAGACAGATTCATCCGCCTGAACGTGTCATAATACAGGATGTTGATGCTGCTGCCCCCGTCCATGAGCACCTTTGTCAAGGTATAACCGCCGACTTGTGGCGCAACCACCAGGGCCAAGTGGCCGGGGTGATCGAGCATGACTGGATGGTCCGCCCTGCTCCAGGTCACCGGCTGCTCCGACCAGTTGAGGTAGTACGGTGTTGCCGGCTCAACCACGTGGGCGGCTCTCCGCTGCACCTTCCGATCCCGCTTACAGGTGCTAGTGGTGAAGACGTGATATTGTCCGCTATTTAACTGCTTCGGGTTACTCTGAAATCCTGCCGCGCCAGCCCGGTGCTGGTTTCCCTGGTTGCCTCTCTGACTGCCGCCTCCCAGATTCCTAGGCCCCTGGAACCCGCCGCCTTGGCCACCATTTCCCTGGAAGCCGGGTCCGGCAAAAGGCCCCTGCAAGCCGGCCCCTGAGAAGCCGGGTCCTGGGTTGGCGGGTTGTCCGCCGTTGCCCCCACCATGATGATGATGCTAGAAGGCACGCTTGGCGAACTCTTGCATCACATAGCAATTTTCCCAGGAGTGAGTGGACGGTTTACCATTATAACTGTGCTTCGGACAAGGAGCTTTGAGGAGTTCCTCATAAGTGAGAGGGCGATTGCCGGAGGGCGGCTTCCTGGAACCGTCATCCTGACGCTGACCCTTGTTTGCTGCATTCGTGTTCGCCACCAAATCCGAGCTACCATCGTGACCCTTGCGCTTCCCACCGTTGTTGCTCTGACCGTTGTCGTTGTTCTGCTGCTGACCCTTACCGCTAGCCTTCTTTCCCTTGCCAGATTTCTCCTCGTCTGACAGCGGATCCTTGGTGTTATCCGACTCCGCATACCGGGTTAAAACATCCATGAGGTCTCCCATGTCCTGAACCTTTCGCTTGAGCCGCCCGAGCTTCTGAACCAGCGGCTGGAACTTACATGTTCGCTCCAGAACAAGCACCGCCTGAGCCGCCATGATGCTGTTAGAACTGTGCATACCTTCTGCAACCCGGCGAGCCCAATGGTGTGCTGACTCATCCTCGCGATGGACACAACGCTCAAGATCCACAATTGTGGTTGGCCTCTTGCAGGTCCCCTAGAAGTTCTTGATGAAACGCTCCTTCAGCTCCTGCCAGGTGTTGATAGAGTTTGCCGGTAAGTTTTTCATCCAGGTACGTGCAGGGCCCTCCAACATCAACGGCAAGTAACGTGCCAGGACTAATTCGCTTGCACCCAACAAGTCCATCGCTAGCTCATAGCTCTCGACCCACTCCGTAGGCTCCAAATTCGTTGTGTAGTTAGGAACCTTGAGAGGCCCCTTGAAATCTGAGGGAATGCGCGCCTCTCGCAGTGCTGGTACCAAGCAGGGGGTTCCAACCAGGCGTCTCAACAAGCTCTCAGGCCGTCCGTCAGGCCGGGTTATCTCAGGCGAACGATGTACTTTCGGCGGGTTAGCATTCAGCGGCGGGTTTACACGTGGAAGCAGAGCCGGCGCGCTGACGTGTGCCGGCGGGTCACGCCCTGCACGCGCGTTTTCTTCCTCCCATGCTCGCAGAATCCGGGCTACGTCAGCTACGTCCTGCAGGATCATGGGCTGCTGCTGCTCCGCCAGTGGCTGGGCGGCCCTCCGGCAGTGCGCGCTAGTGGAGACCGCGGGCGACTCAGGGCGCTGACTCCTGGAGCGGCTATGATGAGGGGTTGAGTGAAGCCGATGCTGGCTATGCGAGTAATTGGCCTGTTGCACCACTGCCGTCTTGAGCATCGCAATGGCATTCCTGGCCTCTGTCTGAATCGGGCCGTCCCCCTCAATCGGAATAGCTGCCAAGTTGTGGGTTGTTGCCAGCACGTTATCCACCGGGTTGGAGTAGTGTCCAATTGGTGTCTGGAACCGGTGAGACGGCGGCTGCTGCTGCTGATCTGGTGTACGAAGTCGGGCCGGCTCTCGCTGCTGAATAAGCTGATGTAGCCGCTCTCTCGGGGGGATAACTCCAGCCCCCAGGTTTGTGGGAGCCGGTGGCGTTGCGAACAGCTGAGTCGGCTCGAGATCAGCCGGAAGCTGGCTCTGGCGACGCCTCCGGAGAACAAGCTTGGACTCAGCCTACCGGTGGCTCAGGTACTGTGTCTCCTCGTCAAGGCACTGCCTCTCCGCGGCAATCTGTGCCTGCTCCTATGACATGCGGGCGCTCTCTGCGTTGATGTCCTCCTGGATCTTGGCCATCTCCTCGCGACACTTCACGATCTCCGTGTTGCGCGCCGCCGCGTTCTCTGCAGTAACTGACTCAGCCAACAGGGTCGCCAGTGTTGTCGTCAAGTCCGCGAGTGCCTGAACCCCGGTCTTCTAAGAGCCGGAGGCCGAGGCGCCGGCTCCTCCTGAGACGGCCAGGAGGTTGTTCTGTCCCGCCATCGGATTGGCCGGGTCTCGCGCTGGATCTTGCCTACCTGCCATGTACACCGCCGCGAAGCGAGGCGGATCAGGGCTTTCCGGGAAGACGTCGTCCGTGTGCCCCAGCCTACCATCATGCAGCGGGAGAATTGACTCGGTTTCCCCCATCGAGGACTCGCCGTCAGATTGGACCAGCGTGTCGTCCTGAGACAGGGAGTTCTCAGACAGGGCCACCCCTTGGGTGAAGCCCACGAAGGCGTGATTTTGGCCGGCCTGACACGGGCCGGGTCTCGCCGGGAGCTGACCGAGCCGGCGCGCTGACTCGACACCAGAGACGCCCTCCAACTCGGCGGCCGGTTCGCCGACCACACCGATGAAGGTATGGATCTTGCCGAAGGGGACCCGGTACCCGTACTCGACTGAGTCGGCGTCGGGGCCCCAATATGAATCGTCGATCTAGAACTTCCCGTGGCAGCTCTTGGTCATCATGCCAACCGCATACTTCCCGAACCCTGGAAGGGATCCCGCTAAGAACTCAACTCCACCGTGCGTGAGCCCCACGGTGGGCGCCAACTGTCGTGGTTTTGTCGCGACAGATGTCCAGGTAAAAGGACTTAGAGATGAAGCCATCGCACTAACGTGGAAGCTTAGCGAGGTTGAATAGGAACGAGAAGACGCCGGGTTACCCAGGTTCAGCCCCTCATGGTGGAGGTAAAAGCCTACGTCCTGCTTGGTTATATTGTTGTAGATCTCGATTACAAGGATGCGAATTCGCTAACCTAGCTCTCGAGGTGATTGCCACTTAATCTTTCTGTATAGGTGTTCCCCTTTATATACACAGGTGGAACCCTAGATTACATGAGAGATCCGAGTCGTTCTTTGACCCGCCTCTTTATTCCTTCCTACTTGTTCTTCAAGACAGCTCTCCTTGCCATCTGATTCGTCGTGAGCCGGCTCATTATGTAAGCCGGCCTACTCTTACCGGCCTTGCTAAGCCGGCCCATATAGAGACTTCAGCCCCACAGTGAGTTGGCCCATTAAGCTCGCCTTATGGCCGGGTCAACACTCTGCCGGGTCTCCTTGCTGGTGAATATCCCCAACAGGAGCCCACACCAGCTCCCGGTGCCCCTCACCTCCTGGCCTTATCCAGGCATCGCGACCTGACATACTAGCGACGGCTGTGGCCCGCTCGGGGGCTGGGTCCTGATGACATAAAGCATCATGGCAAGCAAAAACATCAAAACAGGCCTCAAGAGAAAGCTTCACGAGGGCACGGGCATTCGGTACAACCAGACACAAAGTACTTGAAATATAAAAGCATTGTCCTCACACCCCCACGGGGTCACAGTCAACTATAGGCAGGATATGGGGAAGGGCCTAAGAACACATGTCGCCATCACCACTGCTGCCACCGTCATCGTCACCTCCCTCGACTCTGCCTAAGCTCTCGCTGCCGCCGGGGGCGAATTGCTCGTGCAAAGCATCCATGTGATCCTCCACCGCCTTCCCAAGGGCGTCGCGGACCTCCTCTGGGACAGGATCTATCACCTTGCCAAAATCAAAATTGGGGTCGGCGTCGAGAAGATGGCTGAAGATGCGCGTGGCGGCCTGGGTGAGGAGATCACGGCACTCCTCCTCGACGATTCTGCCCACCTTCTTGGCACCAACCTCGAGCCGCTCCATGAGCTTGGTGAAGAGGTCAAGGTAGTTGCCGTCGTGGGTCTCGTGCTAACTTCCTCCTTGCAAATGGAGCCCAAGGCGCGGCGGGCTCGGAGCTCGAGGGCGTGGAACATCTTGGAGCGCTGGAGTTACCGCCCCCGCGCTCGGGCCGCCTCGTCCCTCGCCTGCTCCATGACCGCGGTGACGCCCCCCACCTGCTGTTGGAGGGAGGCCAGCTCGGCCTCGGCGTAGGCCCGGCCTTCAGCGTGGTCTCTCGCCGTCTTTCAGCTTCGACCAGCATCTCCTTGAGGCCCGTGATCTCGTGATGGAACTCCTCGCGCCTTGCCTTGAAGCGATCCTCCTGCCGCTTCAGCTTCTTGATGTTCTCATTGGCAAGCACTTCGTGGTTCTGCGCAACCCTCCTGTTGGCGTCCTCCTGAATCTTCTTCTCCTTGGCCGCCAGTTTGGCGTTGGCCTTGTCTAGGCGCTCAGTGTAGGAACCTTGGGCAGCAGACACCTCTTGCTCCAGCGTCTCCAGCCGTTTGCGCTCCAAGTCCTGCGCGAATGCTGACCGCACGAGCTCCCGCTCGCAGATGTCAAGGTCCGCCTCATGGGCTGCCATCCCCTCTTCGAGGGCGGAGATGGCATCTCTCCACACCTGGAGTTGCCGCTCCAGCAAGGTGTTCTGGTCCTGGAGCTCCTTCCTGCGGGCCTCTGCCGCATCGCGCCACCTGTCGGCCTCGTCGGCCTCCCTGACAGCGTTCTCGAAGATTTCCTTCACGTCCTGGGTGGCCTTCACGGGCTTCTCCCGCGCGGCGTCGTCTTGACGGTGGCCCAGTTTGATGGCCACATCAAGCTGGCACCACCCCTCCGCGAGTCGCTGACGCTCCTCGATGATGCTTGTCTCCTCCACCCGGAGGTCCGCTTCTAGCTGATCAAGGGGAGACCTAGCGCCTTGCAGGGCCCCGCGCTTGAGCACGGTGCTGCAGCTCATCAGCTGCAGGGCCCAGCCGGCGTGCGTCTCAACGCCGCCCTCTCGCGAGGGCCCACCAGGAGCGGAGGGCTCGCGGGGGCCCCCTCTTCGTCTCACCGTGGCGGCGCGCCCCGCGAGCTCGGCGCCCCCCCTGCAGGGGCCCCGCGCACCGGCGAGTCATGCGGGCCCCTCGCAGCGCCGCCGCCACCCGCTGTGCGGGATGGGAGAGCCGGCGTCTCCGCCTCTGCCGCCGCGACGTCCGCCCTGGCAGTGGGCACCCCAGGAACCGTGGAGCCGCCTCCTGACGACGCCTCCTGAGGCTCGCCCGCCTAGGCCTCCCGAGCCGCGTCCTTCTGCGGCTCAGGTGGGGCCGCCTGCCCCTCTGCCTTCTCGGGGCAAACCTCGGTGTCGAGACCGCTGGCGTTCTCCTCACGCCCCTCGGCCTTAGCAACCTGTGGTCCGGCCCCCGCCAGGCCGGGGGGCCTCTCCTCCTTCCTCTTCTTGCTCGAGGAGGCCCGGAAAAAGCAAAGGCTGAGGCACGCGCGATGCGCCGGGTGCAAGAAAAGGGAATATGGACGCTTACTCATCCTTGGCAATCCATCTCCTCTTCTTCAGCGGCCACGGCGGAACGCCGCCGCTGCCACCCTCGCGAGGCCCCTCCTCGTGACTGCCCCCCCTTGCGAGAGAACCACGGGGTCAGCCCCCGCCGCCGCCTCCGGAGCCCCGCGGCTTCACGGCTGCCGTGCAGGGGCTCCTCGTGCCCTCCGCTCGATCGAGCTCGGCAGGCGCGGACCCAGGCGGGGCGACATCACCATCATCTCCAAGCCCGCAGACGAGTCGGCGGCGGGTCCGCCGCCACGGGCCGCCACCGTCCTCCGCAGCGCACGCCGAGGCCCCGGTGTCGCCACGATCACCCGAGCTTGGAACCGCCAATTAGGGGTTGTCCCGGGGCCCTTCGAGGCCCTCTAGTAGCGGCCCCCACTGGTCGAAGCGCGGCATTGAGCCAGCCAGCGCCTCTTTGTTTCTGAAGCGGTACAAGGGGAGCCCGTCCTTGGGTGGCTCGTCCGCCTCTTCGCCGGTCAGGGTGTGGAGCATCCCGTTCAGCACCTCCAGCAACAAGCTATCCACATTGGGCGGGAGTGTTGCTGGAGAGGAGCTATGCGGCGCCGGAGGAACTCCCTCACGACCATGACCACCGTTATTTTCGCGGCCCTCAGCTCGGCCAACCTCTTCCACACCCGCGCCAGCCGCGGGTCGGCGAGCCTCTCATGCCCCCATTCGGAGCTCCTCGCCGCCGGGGATGTCGGCAGCTGCAGCAGGGGGCTGAACTGGGCCGCGTCCACGTACACCCATTGCCGTCTGAAGCCCTCAACTTCCTTGGTGAGCCTCATGTCGATGCCGTTGCCCACCGTCTTGTCTACGATGCAGAACGAGGCGCACCCAGAGCATTGGTTCACCGTGGTCAGCAGCAGGCTGAAGAAGTGGCGGAAGAGCGCCACTCAGGGCGTCACGCCCAGGAAGGCCTCGCACAAAAAGGCGAAGGCGGAAAGAAGAAGGACGGAGTTCGGCTCGAGATGCAGTGCATGGACCTGGTAGTGGGAAACGGTGGCGTTGAAGAAATCAGAGAATGGAGGCAACAAGCCGGCGAAGAGTGTGGGAAGGAAGAGGACGACGGAGGTGGCGTCGAGGTCGGCGGTAGGGCGCGAAGCTGGCCAGATCAGAGTGGCCCCCCACTCATTAGAAGCAGATGCGGTTATCGGAAGCACCTTGCCGAGCCCCTTGGCGTTGACGATCGTGGGCCTACCCAGAGGAGGCTCCGGCACCACCTCCGCAACCACCGTCCCTCCCGCCTTTTCCTTCCTACCGGGGGGCGACATGGCGGCGTAGCAAGGGTCTAGAGCGGCGGAGTTTTGGGATAGGTAGAAGGAGCTGTGTGTGAGAAGGAAGGCGCGGGCAGGCGGAGAGCGTGAAGGAAGGCAATGATGGTCTCGCGTCGCCTGCGGCAGGCTTTATGTCAGCGTGGGCGGTTACCGAGGCGTCGTGGGAGAAGTGGGGGCATCTCCCGTCACATCGTGCGCCACGCGTCGTGCCTGGCCCGCAGGCGGTTAGGTCCCGCGCCGTTTCGCCCCCTAGTAGGCAGGAATGTGCGTGCCGCGGACCCGGGGGCTACTGTTGGGCCCATAGAACCCTGGGTATCCAGGCCCGTCTGCCTTTGGCCCAGGGCGCAGTGCCTGGCATGGGCCCAGCAGGCCGTCATCACCAAGCATCTCACCAAGACCCCTCATGAGGCCTTGGCCTCCTGAGGACCCCTCCTCAGGGAGCGGCGGACAAGACTCAGCATCTTCACCAACAGCCTCGCGAGGCCCCCTCGCGAGGTGGCCTCCCGAGGCTTCCTCCCGAAGGCGCTCAAGACGAAGGCTATTCGGCTCGGCTGCGCGGTCTCGTGCCCATCACGTGGGTGACGCACGCGGCGACGAGCGGCGACAGAGGCCGTGCCAGCAGGCGCGGATGAAGATGGTTTCCCCTTTTGTGTTAAGGGAGCAAGGCCAGCCGTCCGCTTCCCAAAGCAACCCCAAAGGTTGCCCGATCGGCGAAAGAAGACCAAGACGGCGGGCACGCGGGGCGGAGGTCATCACCGAGCCCACCGGCGCATCATGGATCATGCTTTTGCAGGCGAAGACCGCCTTTAGTCAGGATAGCCTAAGCGCTTGTCCCCTTTCAAAACTCGCCAATTGTGGCTACCCTTCCCGCCTAAGTTTTTGAGGGGGAAGTGGACCAAGGGACAGTGCTGCCATCATAGTGAAGGGATCCGGAATCCGCTTTAGTCGACTCCTTCTCCTACCTTGTACGCAAGAACGCTCTCTTGCTCTCTACAATCAAAACCAAGCAGGAGTAGGGTTTTACACCACAAGGTGGCCTGAACCTGGGTAAACCACTGAGTCCATGGTCTGATCCTCGCAAGCGCGCTCCCGCCGTTGCTCCGCCGTAGCTTAGCCGTGGTAGGGGATGAAGAGGTAGGAACAAGCTCACCCCAGTTTTCGAACCTCTGGGTTCCCGGAGCCCCACTTCCGACAGGGTACGAAACCACCTCAAAGTTATCCTTTCCGATCAATCTATTGATCCATCCCTATAAGTGTCACAAACAGCCCTAGAGTTCGTACTAAAATAACACCATATGATACGCATCAACCAACTCTAATGTCACCTAGATACTCCAATGTTACCATAAGTATCCGTGAGTTGATTATTCGATATGCATCAAAACAACTTCAGATTCATAATATTCAATCCACGCAAAGAACTTCAAAGAGTGCCCCAAAGTTTCTATCAGAGAAAAGAAGATGAAAACATGCAATCAACCCCTATGCCTAGATTACCCCAAGGTCACGGGAATCCGTGAGTTGATCACCAAAACATACATCAAGTGAACCAATAGAATACCCCATTGTCACCACGGGTATCCACATGCAAGACATACATCAAGTGTTCTCAAATCTGAAATATTCAATCCGACAATAACGAAACCTCAAAGGGAAATACTCAATTCATCACAAGAAGATAGAGAGGGAAGAAACACCATATGTTCCAACTATATTGACAAAGCTCGCGGTACATCAAGATCGTGCCAAATCAAAGACACGAGAGAGAGAGAGAGAGAGAGAGAGAGAGATCAAACACATGGCTACTAGTACATACCCTCAGCCCCGAGGGTGAACTACTCCCTCCTCATCATGGAGACCGCCGGGATGATGAAGATGGCCTCCGGTGATGATTTCCCCCTCCGGCAGGGTGCCGAAACAGGGCTCCAGATGGTATTTCTTCGGTACAGAGGCTTCCGGCGGCCGTGTCGAAGTTCTAGGTTTATTTCTGGGGGTTTGTCTATTTATAGGATTTTTCAGCGTTGGAATCATGCGAAAAGGAGCTACGTGGGGCCCACAAGGCAACAACACATAGCTCCCCCACAGGCCCCGCCGTGATACCTTGTGACCTCCTCGTGAGGCTTCTGGTCCTTCCATGAAGCTTCGGGGGTCTCTTTTGGTCCAAAAAAAATCATCAAAAAGTTTCGTCCAATTCTGAGAACTTTTATTTCTGCACAAAAAACAACACCACGGTAGTTCTGCTGAAAACAGCGTCAGTCTGGGTTAGTTCTAATCAAATCATACCAAAACCATATAAAATTATTATAAACATGGCATGAATACTTCATAAATTATAGATACCTTGGAGACATATTAGTATCCCCAAGCTTAATTCCTGCTTGTCCTCGAGTAGGTAAATGATAAAAGAAATAATTTATGAAGTATGAATGCTAGCATAGTGAATAAATTTGATCAATGATAATTGCAATTGCTTTTCATAGCATCATACCATCAACTCTTTCTCATAAAACTCATCATGACAAAGTAGCAATCAATTCACATATTGTGATTTAAATAATACATTCTCTTGAAACTTAACAAGCTATGTTCTTAGTCACCAAACAATTTCAATGCATCTCATTTTCAACAAAGTCTAAGTAAGAGCTCCACATACTCAATTATCATATAGTCTTCTATGATTGCTAATACTCAAAGCATATTTTTAGAACAAATAGCATCCATCAAACACAGAGAAAGACAGGGGCTTGATGTTTCGCCTCCCAACTCATTTATCATAGAGATAATTGTTAACAATAATAAATCAGGATCAAATATATTTGAATGGCTATATGTGCCTGGATCTTTCCCCACCACATGATGCTTGCCAACTAGAGAATAGATTGGAATAAGAAGTTGACTCAACAAAAATAAATAACATGAAAGTAAATAGCATAAAAGTAAATAGAATTCCCCTTCACAGAGGGAAGCAGGGAATTGCAGAGGTGCCAGAGCTCGAAGCTTAAATCAGAGATGAATACATTTTGAGAGGTGTACTTTTCCTGTCAACGTCTTGACCGAGGATTCTCAATATCTTCCATGCTAAACACATTATCAGCGGTTCCCAAGTGGAAAGGTAAAGTTTACTCCCCCCTCAACCATTCAAACACAAGCCATGGCTAGCCAAATCCTCGGGTGCCCTCCATACAATCAACTTTCCGGGGGAGTTTGTTTCATTATATTTTTTTTCATTTTGATTACAGGACTGGGCATCCCAATTACTAGCCTCTCTCGTGCAATGACAAGTGAATAAACAGCCATCATGAGAATAACCCGCTTAGCATGGAAGATATTGACCACCCCCTGCCACTCCATGAGCGGTACGGGCACACAAAACAGATGCTTATTTGAATGATTAGAGGTGGCACATGCAAATTTACTTGGAATGGCAGGGTAATACCATATATAGGTAGGTATGGTGGACACTCATGGAAGAAACTTGGCTCAAGGATTTTGGATGCACAAGCAGTATTCCCGCTTAGTACAGAAATTTAGGCTAGCAAAAGATTCTAAACAAGCACCACATGTTGGAGGATCCATAACAATATAACTTCGATGCAAATATACCCAAACATAACTCATTACGTTGTCTTCCTTGTCCAACTTCAACTAATTTGCTCATGTTTGAAAATAATTAATGGGTATTCACAATCATAAAAGATGTCCAAGATAATATATTTGTATGTGAAATTTCTCTTCCATATACTAATCATTCATGAATTGCTTGTATGACCAATATTGTGATTGTCAAATTTCAATAGATTTTACTTTCTAAACCCAATGTGAAATATTACTAAGCATATAGAACATATATAATTTCAGATTTATGATATTCAATTCATTCAACAATTCATTCTTAGGATATAAGTGAAGCACAAGAATGAATGACAAACTACTCCGAAAGATATAAGTGAAGATCAATGTGTAGTCAAACAATTAAGTAGCTATGTGATGACTCTCTACAAATAAAGATTTCAGATTTTGATAATTTTATTCAAGTAGCAAGCAAAATGAAAAGAAAAGGACACTCCAAGAATAACACATATCATGTGAACAAGTAAAAACTTAGGCTAACCGATAGTTGTTGATGAAGAAAGGTGGGATGCCTACCGGGCCATCCCCAAGTTTAGTTGCTTGAGACTTCTTGGAATGTTATCTTGGGGAGCCTTGGGAATCACCAAGCTTGAGATATTTTGTCCCCTTAATTCCACTCATATCATGGCTTCTCCTAAATCTTAAAAACTTCATCCACACAAAACTCAACAAGAACTCGTTAGATAAGTTAGTATAAATCAATGCAAAACTGTATCATTCTCTACTGTAACAAATTACTAAAATTATAATTAAAAATTTGATACTAAATACCTCTACATATTTAATACTCCTATCCTCAAATAGAATCATTAAACAAGCAAACATATGCAAACAATGCAAATATAACAGCAATCTGTCTAAACAGAATAGTCTGTGAAGGATGAAGCAAAATCCATACTTATTTAACTCCAAAAATTCTGAAAATTTACCACACTGAATAAAATTTATCATATCTTACTGTGTCAAAATTTCAAGATTTTATCACATTCTGACATTTCTGGAGAATTCAGACAATAATAGAAAACTTTCTGTTTTGAAACAGCAACTCATACACTTGCAAACTGAGCATGGTAAAGGCTATACTTTACATTTTTATTGAAATAAAAGATACAAAACATGATTCTAAATAACAACAAGCAAATCCAAATAAAATAAAATGATGCTCCAAGAAAAACACGTATCATGTGACGAATAAAAATATAGTCCCAAGTGAGGTTACCGATAATGTTGAAGACGACAGAGGGGATGTGCCTTCCGGGGCATCCCCAAGCTTGGACACTTGAGTCTTCCTCGAATGTTACCTTGGGGAGCCTTGGGCATCCCCAAGCTTAGATTCTTGCCGCTCCTTATTCTTCTCATATCGATATCTCACCCAGAACTTGAAAACTTCAATCACACAAAACTTAATGGAACTTCGTGAGATGCGTTAGTATAATAAAACAAATCATTCACTTGGGTACTGTCAAGACAAGATTCATAATTGTTCCCACATAATGACTACTGTACTCTATCATTTCTACAATTTATATTGACCAATATAAGCCATAGAAACTACAAAACAAGCAAACTATGCATTGAAAACAGAATCTTTCAAAAATAGAACAGTCTGTAATGATCTGAATTAAAGTCATACTTCTGTAACTCCAAAAATTCTGAAAAATGACGAAAACATAAAAAAATTATAAAAAAATAATTTGAAAAAAATTCAGCATTTTATCACGTTCCAGTACAGAATAGAAATTCCAGAACTGGACGCAAAAGTTTCTGTTTTTGCACAGAATCAAATCAACAAGTATCCATACTATCCCAAAGGCTTTACTTGGCACTTTATTGAAAGAAAACATATAAAACATGATTACTACAGTAGCTTAATCATGTGAACACACAAAAATAGAAGGTATAAATATTGGGTTGCCTCCCAACAAACGCTTTTCTTTAATGCCTTTTTAGCTAGGCATGATGATTTCAATGATGCTCACATAAAAGTAAAGAATTGAAACACAATGGGAGCATCACGAAACATATGACAAGCACATTTAAGCCTAACCCACTTCCTATGCATAGGGATTTTGTGAGCAAACAATTTATGGGAGCAAGAATCAACTAGCATAGGAAGGCAAAACAAGCATGGCTTCAAAACTTTCAACACATAGAGAGGAAACTTGATATTATTGCAACTCCTAAAAGCATATGTTCCTCTCTCATAATAATTTTCAGTGGCATCATGAATGAATTCAACAATATAAATATCACATAAAGTACTCTTTTCATGATCCACAAGCATAGAAAATTTATTACTCTCCACATAAGCAAATTTATTCTCATTCATAATAGTGGGAGTATCATAAGAAACTTGAATACTAAAAATTGTTTCCACATTAAAAAAGTAATGTTCAGTAAAAGGGTATTCATAATTATGACAAGTTTTCTAAGAATAATCATCACTAATTTTTATAACATAAGTATCATCACAGTAATCAGCATAAGTAGCAACTTTGTTCTCATCATAATCAATTGAAACCTCTTCCAAAATTGTGGATTCAACATTAAATAAAGTCATGACCTCTCCATATCCACTTTTATCACTATTATAAAATTGAACACCCTCAAAAATAGTGGGATAATTATTACCTAAAGTTGACACTCTTCCAAACCCACTTTCATTATTATTGCAATCATCATAGATAGGAGGCATGCTATCATCATAATAAATTTGCTCATCAAAAGTAGGGGGAATAAAAAGATCATCCTCATTAAGCATAGCATCCCCAAGCTTAGGGCAAACATTATTTGCAGCAAAAAAATTCTCAAACATATCATTCCAATCAAACATAGCATCCCCAAGCTTGCGGGTTTGCACATCTGTCACGCCCACTATGCGATCCTATCCTCGAGGGACTCGTAGGCCCCACCAGGGATAGAAGCGCATATCAAAGACGCTTGCAAGGTGGATATCATTACATCGTACCATGTACATAATAGATGGGGATACATACAAATACATACAGTCATCATAGAAATACATCAATACATAGCAAACACCATACAGAAGAGCAGAATCCGACTACGGATGAAACACAAACGAAAAACACGACCAACATCCACCCTGCTAGCCCAGGCTGTCGACCAGGAACCTATCCCGAGATCGACGAAGAAGAAGAAGCAGAAGAAGAACTCCAAAAGCAAACGCGCATCGCTCTCACGTCAGATCATCGCATTACCTGTACCTGCATCTATTGTTGTAGTAATCTATGAGCCACGAGGACTCAGCAATCCCATAACCATGGGTAACAAGACTATCAAAGCTTAATGGGTATGGAAGGGGTAAAGTCGTGAGGTTGCAGCAAGCACTAAGCATTGTATGGTGGCTAACTTACGAGTACAAGAATAAGAAGAGTAATCTTCACATAACGGTCGCAAACTAATAATGATCAAGAAGTGATCCTGAACACCTACTTACGAGTCAAACATAACCCCACCGTGTTCTCTTCTCGAACTTCCTCGAAAAGAGACGATCACGGTTATGCACGCGGTTGGTGTATTTTAATTAGGATTAGTGTCAAGTTCTCTACAACCGAAGGTTATAAATATCCAAGTCACCACATAACCGCGGGAACGGCTTCGCGTAAGATTTAACCCTGCAGGGGTGTTCCAACCTGGTCCATCACAAACCAACACAAGCTGCGGTGGAAATACCTCAACCTCGAGATAGCCCGAAGTATCCTCGGAATCCCGGTGCACAAGACATTTCGACAATGGAAACACAAGTCCAGCAAGACCTCCCGGCGTGCCGACACCCTGATAGTAGCCACGCGTATCTCGTCTCAGGCCACGACCGGATGAACACTACGTACGGTTATAAAAGACCCTAGTTGCCCAGGAGGTACCGCAAGTGGCTCTAGTTTCGGACCAGCACCATTAGCACTGGCCCACCTGTATTATGTTGAACTAAGAATCCTCGGGTAGCGCTAACTCCCTATGCAGATTAATTATTTAATTTAGTATTATTATGTTGGCAAATGTTAAAACCAATGTTGGGCCTTGCTGGAAGCGGTTATTCAAAGCGAATTGTCAAGAGGGTCCCATTCCCCTGAGCATGTTAGGAACGCTAAAAAAGGATCATAACACCTATATTACGGAAACTAGGGCGGCATGAGTGGAACGAAACACCAGGCAAAAGGCCGAGCCTTCCACCCAAAACCAAGTATATAGATGCATTAATTAAATAAGATATATTGTGATATCCCAAGATATCCATGTCCCCAACATGGAACAACCTGCAACGGCACCTGCAACTAGCAACGCTATAAGAAAGGGGCTGAGCAAAGAGGTAACATAGCCTAACAATGGTTTGCTCGGTAAGGGTGGTTAGAGGCTATATCATGGCATATGGGAGGCTAACATATATGTGGTAGGAAGCGCGACATAGCGATAGCGACGAGACATCTAGCAAGCAACGATAGTAAAGATATCCAAGGTCATGATCATCTTGCCTGAAATCCCACTCGGAAGAAGATTGAGTACATGAAGAAGAGGAACCAATGTAGTCGAACGAATCCTCTCAATCGTAACGAAACCGGAACTATCGAGAAGAAGCACAACCGGAAAGAAGCAAACAACATGGTAAACACACAAACATAATCATGGCATAATGCACAATCAAGTATGATGCATGACAAGATTAAATGTTGTTAAACATGGCAAGAGATGAAGCATAAGCAATCCATACAACTAGGCAAGTTTAAATGAGGCCGGAAACACAAATAACAATTCCGGAAAATCCCCATATGCAAATTTCGAAATTGGTACTGATCTGAATTAAACACAATGTTAAAGTCATTAAACAGCAAGTTTACATGCACTATGATGATCTTCACGTTTTTCTAATCAAGTTACATATGTAGAACATTTAATTCGGAGCTACGGGCTAGAAGATATGAACTAAACAAGTTTAACATGGCAATAATGCAAAAATGCATGCAAACAACCACCACAAACACTCAAACCAAGGATGCAACATGACAAAGTGAAACTACACACAAATCTAAGCAAGTTTCATATAGAACATGATTAAAATGGAGCAACGGTTCAACAATTACAATCAACACAAGTTATAATAGCAAACGACCCTAAAACAGCAACATAGCACTTTGCCAACATCAAAACAGCAAGCTACAGTAACATGATGGGCACAAACTTGATATGCACTAAAAGTAGACATGACATACTTCAAATCATCTTTAAGGTTCAGGTTCATAGGCATCAAGGTTAAGTCAATATGATCCATGCAAAATGCAATGTTCTGCTACAGATTATGACAGAGCATATACATGAGCAGGGTTAATATGATGGCAACTTGAGAGCAAGAAAGAGACATACTACAGCAAGATTACATGGCAACCAAGGGCATGGCATCAAAGTAGACATCACATAGACCAAAACTCATGAAGGAACCATATGCATATGAGCTCTACATTAGTGGCAACCATCAAGCAAAGTTGGCAAGCTTTATCACAGATAGTTTGACTTGAAACAACAACATTGACTAGGCATGTTTACAAGCTCATGGCAGTCACATCATAGCATATCATGGCATGAAATAAATACTAATAGTAAGAAGACATGAAAATGCTCCAAAGACATGTTGACAAGATGCTCATATGACATATGCATTAAATCACACAAAAATGACAAAGTGACACATCTTAACAGTTTCTGCAGTTAACAGCATGATGCTCTTTTGTAACAGAGATTATGACATGTATATGAGTCCTAGTATGCATGCAACAGCAACCATCATGTAGTGCACAAAGAGTAGACCAATTTACCTATATGGATCATCATCATAGGATCAACATGCACAAAGATAGAGCTCACACAAGATGCATACATGAGATGGTTTTTCTGGGGACTGAAAATCAACCTCTCGGGAAAAACTGGATCCCGCGGTTCGGGACGGCGTGGTGCGGGACGGAGCGGATCCGGGCGGCGTGTTTGGTTGGTGGGACGGCTCCGGATCTGGGACGGGACCATCTCGGCATCCGGGCGAGGCCGGCCGGCGGTGCGTGGCGGCTCCGGCGAGGCGAGGCGAGGGAGGCCGGCGACGAGGCATGGCGGTGTGGGGTCCGGCGATCGGATGCGGCGAGGAGGAGCCCGGGGGTGGGGCGGCAGAGCGGTGACGAGGAGCTCCGGGCGGCGGCGACCTCTTGGCAGCGCGGAGAGCTGGCGAGGTCCGGCGACCAGCGGGCGGCGGTGATGGCTGGGTGGCGCGGGCGCGAGGCGGCGGGGAGCAGCGGGCGACGGCGCGCGCGAGCGGCAGCGGCGCGGGCGAGCGGTGGCGCGGCGGAGCGGGAGGCCAGGCGAGGCCCTGGCTCGGGCGGCGCTCGGTGGCCGGGCGGCTGCGGGCTGCCCCGGGCCCCGATGGGCTCGGGCGGGCCTGCCCCGGGCCCGGGCGGGCCACGGTGGCTGGGGGCGCTGGGAAGGAGGAGGGAGCGATGTGGCGCAAGGGGGTTGGCCCGGGCGGCGGCTGGAGGCGGCGCGCCCACTGGCGACTCGCCAATTGGTGGGCAGGCGCTGGGCGCCGGTGGATTTCGAGGGGAAGGTGGTGGCGGCTGGAGGTTGGTGGTGCGGAAAACAAAGAAGGGGTGGCGGCTGCCCAAAATGGAAGTGGGGCCCTCCTTTTATAGGTAGAGGAGGCTAGGGTTAGGGGTTTTGGGGTGTTTCGGACCCTCCGATCGTAATCGGACGGCTCCGGAGTGGAGGGGGTTTAGGGTAGGCTTAGATGGGCTGATTGTGGCTGTGTCGATGGGCTAGGTCCAATAGACAGGAGAGAAGAGAGGCCCGGCAACACTTTGAAATACCGAAAACATCTGCGATTTGACCGGCTATAGTGCCGCTATAGGTTATACGTTGGGGCACCAAACGACCTCCGAATGGGACAAAATTTGGCAGGCGGTCTACCTGCAATATAATAAGACCACACGTCAACTTTCATCCCATTCTGAGAACATTTTTATCCCACTTATAAAATAATATTTCGGGGGTGTCGCGGGCGCGTGCTAGTGTGTTGGGACTCAGAACGGTTGACGGAAGGGACGGGGAGAAAGACAACTATGAACGGATGCAAGTTTTATGAAAACATGTGGATGACATGCACGTGATGACATGGCAAGGTGCAACAAGCAAACGAATCACATGGCAATGACGGAAATAAATGGAAGGAATCTAGAGCATCGGTCTCGGGGCGTCACAATATCATTAGCATAATCACTCTTATTATCAATAGTATGAATAGCACCAATAGTATAACACTTATTATCATCATAATTTCCCAAGTTGCTGCCAAAAAGATTTTCAAGATTATAAGAAGTATCATTATCTTCCCAATCATAGTCATCCCAACAAGCAATAGGCATAACAAAATCATCATCAAGTGTATCATCTTCCACAATTATTTTTGGTTCATTCTCATGAGGCATAACAATAATAGGAGCAACATTATTTGGGGGAGATACCTATTTACCTATACTTTTCCTTCTTTTCTTCTTCTTCACCACATTATGTGTGGTTTATTTAATTCTTCCGAGCTTATTGAAGAGATTGGTTGGATAGGAAGCTCCTCCTCGTTACCTGTTTCATCACAAGAGAAAATAGGAGGGAAAGGGGGGATCTTCACCCTTCCATTAGTATTCCTTTTATATTCTATTGCGTTTCCCGTCTTTCTATAATTGGCTATATAAGCATTCTCATTGCAATTTACCACACAAAACATATAGATTTCCTTTAGATTATTTTCAATGTCGTATGCGAGAATGAATACTTCAAACCAACTATTTTTATGTGTCAATTCTTCACACCCCAAAAATAGATAAAGCTCATTATAAAGTTCAAGGGTTGTCAAGTCATAACAATATTTGGCCATGATTCGATCATGAAAAAATATGCATTGAAAATTAAGATGACCAACCTTATTGCAAAGTTCACAAGTAATGGGATGAAGAGAGCATAATTTTCTAGCAAATTTATCTATCACTTTAAGGAACAAATTGGTTTTATCGTGTTTATTCTTCTTACAAAATCTATCATCCCTATAAGGCATGTCTTCACAAATTTTATTCACTCCCCAAAAATTGACATGCTTATAGGAAAAAAAATTATCATGACTAGTGCAATCATCATTAGCGTTATGGATATTCAAAGAATTCATACTAACAACATTGCAACCATGCTTATCATTCAAGGAACTCACATTAAACATTTTATTAAATTCTTCCTCTAGCAATTTTTAGCACAATTTTCCAATCCATCATTTTCAAAAAAGACATCATATAGATGAAGTATGTGAGGCAACCTCAATTCCATTTTTTTGTTTTCTTTTATAAAACCAAACTAGTGATAAAACAAGAAACTAAAAGATTTAATTGCAAGATCTAAAGATATACCTTCAAGCACTCACCTCCCCGGGAACGGCGCTAGAAAAGAGCTTGATGTCTACTACGCAACTTTTATTCTTGTAGACCTTGTTGGGCCTCCAAGTGCAGAGTTTTGTAGGACAGTAGCAAATTTCCCTCAAGTGGATGACCTAAGGTTTATCAATCAGTGGGAGGCATAGGATGAAGATGGTCTCTCTCAAACAACCCTGCAATCAAATACAAGAAATCTCTTTTGTCCCCAACTGAGAGTGTGCCGGACTAGGGGGTACTCGGGCTGCCGGCCTATCTCTCATAGGCCGGGCTGGTGGGCCGCCCTCTACTCGTCGATGGAAGGCCGGATTGTGGGCGACCCTGTGTATCAGAAGGAGACCTCCGAAGACTTGGCGTCTCCTCCAAGAAATAGTTGGCGTGGCTAGCATGCTTATCCCCTGATGGTAAGCGACTATGTGTAACCCTAGGACCCTCTGGTGTCTATATAAACCAGAGGGTTTAGTCCATAGAGGATCATTATATCATTGCCTAGGGTTTAGCGCATCCGATCTCGAGGTAGATCAACTCTGTAACCTTCATACAATCACATCAATACAATCAAGCAGGACGTAGGGTATTACCTTCTCGAGAGGGCCCAAACCTGGGTAAATCGCTGTCTCTACATTCCCTGTTACCATTGATTCCTAGACCCACAGTTCGGATCCCCTACCCGAGATCTACCGGTTTTGGTACCGACATTGGTGCTTTCATTGAGAGTTCCGTCGTGGGTCGCCAAGGATCAATGGCTCACCGTCCCCGGACAGCTCTTCAGCGATGGAATCTGCAGCAAGGACATCTTCGTCCCTGGACAGCTCTTCTCTTCAGCGACGGAATCCGCAGCGGGGACATCTTCATCCCCGGACAACTCTTCACGTTCGGCAGCATTGTGTTGCACACCGATCCGACCGGTCACCTCGACTAGGTCGGCAGCTTCGCCCCCGAGTAGGAAATCAGGTTCGGCGGCCTTGAGTACGTCGCCGATGCTCGAGGCGATCTGGTCTTTACTGGGTCCTCGGCCTTACCCGAGGAACCTACCAATCCCGAGGCCTTGACCTCGGATTCCTTCCCCGCCCCCGTCCTCGGGTCAGGCCTCAGTTTGGATCTGGCCTTGAGTTCAGATCCAACCCCGGCACCGGAAAACCAAGGGTCACCCTTGGCCGAACACACTCCCATGATCGGCGCGCCGGAGCTCAACTCCGATGGCTGCCCGAACATAGATCTGGTGGACCCCTCGATTTTAAGCGAGATGCTAGACCGGATCCAGAAGATAAATATCGCGGATGGCCCGTCCTCGGACCAGGAGCAGGTCGGACAGGATGCCAGCCGCGGGGAATTTTGCGTCCCACCCACCACCCACTTCGTAGCCACTGTCGAAGATTTAACCGACATGCTGGACTATGCCTCCGAGGAGGCTGACGACATGGACGAGGACATTGACGTCCCGCCCTACACGGATACCTTCCTTGCCACTGCCAATACCGGAAAGTGGACCGCCACCTCCACCTATGACGTTTACATGGTTGACACCCCCATGAAGGACGGTGACACAACCAAGAAGGACGGCGACGATCCCGCCGAAGAACCGCCTAGACGCCGACGACGGCGAGCTAGAGGGCGGGGAAAGGGCAAGGAAAATCACACAGACACGAACGGCATCGGAGATAACGAGACTCTGGACAACTTGGGGGAGCTCGGCGATAACACGCCCGAGCAACGACCCGACGCCCCAGAAGAGCACGAGGACCAGGGTGACCCCGAGGACCTCGACGATTCCGAGGACAACAATTACCTCCCTCCGTCTGAAGAGGAAGACAGCCTCGGACCCGAAGACTTTATCGTCCCTGAGGATCCCCTGGAACAAGAGAAATTCAAGCGGCAACTCATCGCCACTGCCCAAAGCTTGAAAATGAAGCAAAAACAGCTAAAGGCCGAACATGATACGCTCAACGACAGATGGACGATGGTCTTAGCTGCCGAAGAAGGCCTTGACGATCAACGTCAGGGCCAATACAAGAGTTACCCATGGCGGCGCCTACTCCCAGAATTCTAGGATGAGGCCTTCGAGCCCATGCCTCCCAGACGAACTTACGCAAACCAGCCCGACCGCCCCCCTCGAGGACGAGATAGGCCGGCTGTGGAAACCGAGCTCCCACCCGCGCCCCCTCGAGGACAAGATAGAGGGGCCGGAGAAGCCGAACTCCCACCCGTGCCCCCTCAAGGACGAGATAGAGCGGCCGGAGAAGCCGAACTCCCACCCGTGCCCCCACGAGGACGGGATAGGGCGGCCAGGGAAACCGAATACCCACTCGCGCCCCCGCGCCGAGCAGGCAAAGACCCGGTTCAACCGGACGACCAATATGATCTGCGCCACGACCTGAACGCATGAGGGCTCCAGTCGAGGTCCATCTATGGATCCACAGGATACGCACCCTCCGGGCGGGACGGATACCAAGCCTGGCGCGATAGAAATGATAGAGCTCGGGAGTAGCACCGTGCCCGGATGATAACCGATCTCCGGCGCAATGTGGCCCGGGCCAGGGGCGCCGCACACCCAATGTGTTTCATAGACGAGGTGATGCAGCATCAGTTCCCCGAGGGGTTCAAACCCGTCAATATAGAATCCTACGATGGGACAACTAACCCGGCCGTGTGGATTGAGGATTTTCTCCTCCACATTCACATGGCCCGAGGAGATGATCTCCACGCTATTAAGTACCTACCGTTGAAACTCAAGGGACCGGCAAGGCATTGGTTGAACAGCCTAACCGAAAACTCCATCGGGAGCTGGGAAGAGCTCGAGGATGCATTCCGAGCTAACTTTCAAGGAACCTACGTTCGGCCACCGGACGCCGATGACCTGAGCCATGTTATTCAGCAGCTCGGAGAGTCAGCCCGGCAATTCTGGAACCGGTTTTTGACCAAGAAAAACCAAATCGTCGACTGTCCGGACGCCGAAGCAATTGCGGCATTCAAACACAGTATTCGGGATGAGTGGCTCGCCCGCCAGCTCGGCCAAGATAAGCTGAGAACAATGTCGGCCCTTACCTCCCTAATGACCCGCTTTTGCACGGGTGAAGATAGCTGGTTGGCTCGTCGAAGCAACCACCCCAAAGACCCCGGCACTTCAGAGGCCCAGGACGGGAACGGAAAACCCCGGCGCAATAGGAATAATAAGCGCCGGTGTGATAGCCTGGCTTAATAGGGATGATAGACTACTCATATCAATAAGGAATTCCTTCTTTTCCGGGAGCCCATTCAGAAAGAACTCCAAAGTTAAGCGTGCTCAGCTTGGAGTAATTTCAGGATGGGTGACCGACCGGGAAGTTGGTCCCGGGTGCGCACGAGTGAGGACAAAGTGTGCAGGAAAGACTAGTATTGATCTGTGGGGCCAGTCTAGATCCCGTCAGGAGTAACGACCACCGGCGGGTGTGTCCGGGGCGTTATAAGTTGGTATAAGAGCCGACCGTCGCGGTTACACGGATGTTTGCGGACAGGTGCGCGGTCATGTTGTTCATGACGTTTGTGACCCGTCGTGGCACATGGCATGTCACATGTACCGGACTGGATGCACAGACGTATGTGCCAAGAGGGAACGTTCCTGTGGCCTGACGAGGATGTCGGTTCCTCTGAGTGGGGGTGTATGTGATAGCCTGGCTTAATAGGGATGATAGACTACTCATATCAATAAGGAAGTCCTTCTTTTCCGGGAGCCCATTCAGAAAGAACTCCAAAGTTAAGCGTGCTCAGCTTGGAGTAATTTCAGGATGGGTGACCGACCGGGAAGTTGGTCCCGGGTGCGCACGAGTGAGGACAAAGTGTGCAGGAAAGACTAGTATTGATCTGTGGGGCCAGTCTAGATCCTGCCAGGAGTAACGACCACCGGCGGGTGTGTCCGGGGCGTTACAGCCGGCACTAAAACAACGGCGGTGAAGCCGATGACACAGCTGTAAACGCCGGATTCAGCGGCTTGAAGTCGGGACAACGGAAAAAACCCTCTAAAGGGAACCGGGATGGCCCGTCTGCACTAGATAGAATATTGGATAGGCCCTGCCAGATTCACGGCACCCCTGACAAGCCAGCTAACCACACCAACCGCAACTGTTGGGTAATTAAGCAGGCCGGCAAAGCCACAGCCGAAGAACAGGGCAAGGGCCCTCGCAGCGAGGATGATGACGAACCTCGCGGGCCGAACAATGGAGGCCAAAAACAGTTCCCTCCAGAGGTCAAAACCGTGAACATGATCTATGTCACGCACATACCAAAGAACGAGCAGAAACGCGCGCTTCGGGATGTCTACGCCTTAGAGTCGGTAGCCCCGAAATTCAACCCGTGGTCGGCTTGCCCGATCACTTTCGACCGTCGAGACCATCCGACCAGTATACGTCATGGAGGAACGGCGGCTCTGGTGCTCGACCCCATCATGGATGGCTTACACCTCACCAGAGTCCTCATGGACGGAGGTAGCAGCCTCAATCTGCTTTACGCAGATACAGTGAAGAAAATGGGGATTGACCCGTCAAGAATCAAACCCAGCAACACCACCTTTAAAGGTGTAATCCCAGGCGTCGAGGCGCGCTGATCGGGATCCATGACACTGGAAGTTGTCTTCGGCTCGCCCGATAACTTCCGCAGCGAGGACTTGATCTTCGATATCGTCCCCTTCCGCAGCGGTTACCACGCACTCCTAGGCTGGACTGCGTTCGCCCGCTTCAACGCTGTCCCGCACTATGCATACCTGAAGCTCAAGATGCCAGGACCAAAGGGTGTTATTACCACCAACGGTAATACCGAGCGCTCGCTCCGAACAGAGGAACACATGGCGGCTCTAGCCGCCGAAGTCCAAGCCGCCGAAGAAGCGTCGCAAGCCCAGTCTACTGCCAAGATACTGGACGCACGCAAGCGCTCCCGAGCTGCAGCCTCGGTCCCGGAGCACTCCCACGCTCACCCCAAATAGGGGCACGCGCCCCACAGCACGCCCCACCTAGTCGCGAAGTACGTACCTCGAATGCACAATTTCGCGCTCAAAATTCCATGGGCAGCTGTGAGGAATCATGACAAAAAGACTAGGAGCTCGGCTCGACCGAACAATGGCCTACATGTGTCTTCAAATCAACATCGATAACGGGCACCGTCTAGGGCCCGATCAGCGTCAAACTGATATACCACGGCGACTTCTCAAAACCCTTCTCCAAGGGCTCGTCCGCCGAACATTACTACTTCCGCTGACCATACGGTGACAACTTCGCTCACACGGAAGCTTCTTGAAGAGCAAAGGCGTAGACGTGCAGCAGGGCGTAGTAGGGACGTCAAACTACTCATGAAGGCCCTGTGTAAACCTTTACTCTCACATATTCATTTCTTCAAAAGTATCTATCAAAGTTACTTCGGCAATCCGGATTGTACGGTTGGATATCACATATTCAAAGGAAATAAAGACCAATTTTTTCAATGGTACTCGCGCAGTCATTCGCGTTGCATATTCCTTTCCGCCTTTTTACGCCGAAGTAAACTATTACGATACGTCCTTTTTTTTGTAACCGGCTAATAGACCGGGGGCTCGAACATAGATCTTGCCTTAAACTTTATCCCGACACTTATTTTTATGTGCTCGGCGTCGCGGATATTGCACTATATGAATCAGTTCCGAATTGTGTCTTTGGTCAATAGTTGGGTTGCCCGGCTCCTGTGTTTACCCTCTTACGTTCCACGTTGTTCGGCTAAGAGGGTAAAGGGAGAACCACTGCGATTGTACTTCTAGCTCGCCTGGTTAAGTACCTCAGTGGAGAAAGCCGAAAACTGACTGTCACAATAAGCGAGAACTGGTCGGCGATCCGACGACTCGTGTCAAACCAAAAATCGTTGGAGGTTAGTCCGTGTTAAACGAAGGGTTCTCTGTTACAGGAACCATGTGATGATGGTATCAACCGCGGCTCGTCCGAATATCACAAAACACTGGGGGCTAGTCACCAGCCCCCGCAGTCAAGCTCCTATGGCTAAGTGAAAGCACTAAAACCGCATAGTCTGATTGCCTGGTTTTCCGTACATACAACCGCCTCCGGGCACCGAGACGTCGGCTAAGGGTTCAAGTATTATGAGAAAACACCCCATGTAGTATCTACCAGGGGGCTGAAGCCGATGACTGGTAACTTTCAGTTTCAAAGCGGCCGCACGGGAGTCAAAATTAACATAAACAGGCACTATATTAATAGCCGACAACTTGCATTACAATAAAGCAAAAGTTTCAACTCCTTGCCTACGAGGAAAACAAATCTACTCATATATTACATCCTTTGAACATTGGGCCTCTACTGCCCGAGCACCATCCGTCACGATGGGAAAGTATTACTCGGGCGCCTATGCTCCTTCCCTGGCGGCGGAGGTCCGGTGGCCATCTCGGCTAGCTTTATCTTCGGCCAATGTACCATTGTTTTGCAAAAGGCCATCCGAGCCCCCTCAATGCATGTGGAGCGCTTCCAGGCATCAATCCGGGGAGCAACATCATACAGCCTCTGCACCAGACCGAAGTAGCTGCTCGGCAGCGGCTCCGCCGGCCATAGCTTAACGCAGAGGTCCTTCATCATCGGCTCCGCCATCCGATGAAGCTCCACCAGCTGCTTCATTTGGTTGTTGAGGAGGGGAGGGTGTTCGGGCGCTTGAAATTGCGCCCAGAACAGCCTCTGCTCGGCCCGACCCTCCTGAGCAGCGAAGAACCTGGCCGTGTCCGCCGCACTCTTCGGGAGGTCCGCAAAAGCGCCTGGGGAACGCCATACTCGCGTGAGCAACGCGAACCTGTTACCTCCAAAGATACTTTCTAGCAAGTACTGCTTACCGTCCGCAATAAGCCTGACTTGGCGGAGCTCTTCTTGGTAGCCGCGCGCCTCTGTCCGCGCTTCCGTAGCCACCGCCGCCAACGAGGTCAGCTCGGCGGCCTGCTCCTTATTCTTCTACTCGAGGGCCTCACACCTTGTGACGGTATCCCCGAGCTCTTGCTGCAGTTCCAGCACCCTGGCCTCGTGCTTCTCACTATCAGTTCTCACCGCAGCTAGCTCGGCAGCCACCTATTCGGCTGCCGACTTTTGCGCCGCCGCATCCAGCTGAGCTGTCCTCAGCGCGGCCTTGAGGTTTTTCACCTCCGCGGCGGCAGCTGCAGTAGTGTCGGTTAACTCCGTTTGGGTACTTCGAAACCTGCTTACAAAACAATGGTTGTATTCAATATTACAGCTCGGACTTACCTTGCGCCTCGTCGAACCTCTTGTTTGCCAGGCTCAGGTCATCTTTGGAGCTCTTCAGCTTCCGATTCAGCTCTGCCAACTCTTCGGCGTTGGCGGCTGCGGCCGAAGATGACGCATGTGCATTATTATACACACGTTAGTATCCGGGATATTGATTTTCGATCCTCTGACAGGCTTTGCCAAAACCAGTCAGCGTCTCGGGGGCTACTGTGTATGAGGCTATACATTTACACAAAAGAATTTTTCTAAGGGAAAAGCATTACGTCGCTCACCTTGAAGCCGGTAAGAAGGCCACTAAAGGCCTCCTTCAGTCCGTTATCCACGAACTGAATACTTTGCAACACTGCGCCCATAAGTGCACGGTGCTCTTCGGCGATAGAGGAGCTGGTTAGAGCATCCTCCATCTCGTCCGGCCACCAGGTCGACGCCTGCTCTAGGGCGGGCGGGGGTGGCGGCGGCGCTTCGGCTCCTTCCTTCTCGAAGTCCGGAGCGCCGGACTCCGGACGCCTTGACGTCTCCGGAGTCGTCCTCGGAGAGAGCTCGGCTTGTCCAGGCTCCTCCTCTTCGTTCACCAGAGGGGCTCTCCCCTCCTGGTCTTCGGTGACCGAGGTGTTCACCTCGGCCATGATAGTGTCGCCCCCTCCCCCCCCCCCCCCGTGCGGCATGGGAGGGGTCCTCCTCGATAGGACCTCCTCGGCCTCCTCGACGATCAGGGGAGGCGAGGCGCGGGATTCGGTCCCACTCTCCGCTAGCGCTGCTGGTGGAGAATCCCCCTCCGAGATTCGGTTGCGGGGAGATCGCGCAGCGGGCTACAAAATTATAAACGGAAACGTGATCAATATTAAACCCAGTTTGGCTAAAGAAGGTCGAGCGTTTACTAGAACATGTACCTTTGAGCCTGTGGCTTGGCCCTGGGGATCCTCCGAGGAACCTCTTCGGAGGCCTCAGAGTCCTCGGCAGAAGCCGAGCTATCGCCGGACAAGGCTACCTTGGCCTTGTGCGGTCTTTTGAGAGCGGGTTTGTGCGGCTCCTCCTTGGCGTCCTCGGACGCCGCTCTTTTCCCTGTCCGGGAGGAATCGTCTTCCTCCCCATCCTCTCCCTGCTCCTTCTCCTCCTCTTGCACGGAGGGAGCATTGGTGTCCCCGGATCTAGCACCCGGGGGTCCTCGGGAGCGGGGGCCCTCTCTGGCCTCCCTCTTCGGGTCCTTCTTCTCCTTCCTATCCGGTGCCTCGTATGGCTCCACGGCCAACATGGCCGTTAGAAGGGGCATCCTGGGTCCCTCTGGTAGCGGCGCCGGACTGTCCATCCGCTGGGCCTTCTTCAGCCAATTCTGCGGACGGGGAATGAAACAGCTAAGTACCTTATCGAAAGGGAATAGTTCGGATATAAGAGTAAAGTAATCGTACCTCCCGTGGGGGGTTTGCGGCGTTGAGGCCGATGTCCTCCTCTGCGGCCGGCCACTCCTTCTGCGGCTTGAACAGCACCTTCCATAGTTGAGCGTGGGAGGTGCGGAAGAAGCTGCGCACGGTGGCCGGGTCTTCGGGCTTATAGGCCCACATGGGGGAAGCCCTGTCCTGGGAAGGGAGGATTCGGCGGCCGAGCATGATCTGGATCACCTTGACCAGCTCGACGCCCTTCTCTATCATTTCGGCGATCCGGCTCTGCAGCAGCACCACCTCCTTATTCGGCCCCCAGTCGAGGCCCTTCTTGGTCCATGAGACCAGCCTTGTAGGGGGGCCGGATCGGAAGGCCGGAATCGCCCCCCCAATCTGCGCGCCTCGGCTCTGTGATGTAGAACCATTCCTTTTGCCAGATCTTGACGGTCTCGCTGAATGTACCGTCTGGCCACTCCACTTGCGGAAGCTTGCTGATCATCGCCCCCCTACAGTCCGCCTGCTGGCCATCTACTATCTTCGGCTTGACGTTGAAGATCTTCAACCACAGACCGAAGTGTGGCCGGACCCGGAGAAAGTCCTCGCAAACGATGATAAAGGCCGAGATGTGGAGGAAGGAGTTCGGCGCGAGGTCGTGGAAGTCGAGTCCGTAGAAGAACATGAGGCCCCTGACGAAGGGGTGAAGGGGGAAACCCAAGCCCCGGATGAAGTGGGGCATGAACACCACTCTCTCGCCCTGCCGCGGCGTGGGGATGGCCTGGCCCGCCTCCGGAGCACGGTGGGCGACGTTGGCCGGGAGGTAGCCCGCGCTCTTCAACTCCAAGATGGCGCTGTTGGTGACGCTAGAGGCCTCCCAATTGCCCTTGGACCCAGAACCCGCCATTGCTGAATTGGGCGGGTGGATGGAAAGGTTCTTGGGAGGGAGAGCGGATTTGGGCATTGGAGCTCAAGAGATGGGGAAGGCAATGGCGAAGGGGGGAAATGAGAGCGTACGAAAGGAACGAAGGCTGTGCCCCTTTTATGGGCTGTAAAACCCACGGTCCCTTTACTGCGCTGCAGTCCTCGCCATTTCCCCATGTAACCGTGCCATTATGCGCGCATGGGGTGAGGCGGATTATTGATCATATCCCATGAAAATAGGATACGATCTCCATATCGATGGGACGTGCCAATGAAAACTGCCTCGAACCGCGAATCGAGTTTTTCATAAACCAACTCGCGGTCGTGGCGAGGTGTGACCCTTCGGTAAAAGTTGTCAGATGAGGACACTGTTCACACCGAAGCGGCTAGCCTTCGGGGCTAAGTTATTATTATACTTTGTTACCGAGGTACAGCTCGGCGCATATACGACCGGGGAATGCTTGAGAATACAACTCGGAGTGATACAAACCTGTTACCGGTGTCACGGAGGAAACGGAACTGGTCTACAAAGCCGATGATGTTCGGCACCTACCTCGGCTTCGAAGACTAGTTCGGGGGCTACTGAGGGCGTCCCGGACTAGGGGGTACTCAGGCTCCCGGCCTATCTCTCATAGGCCGGGCTGGTGGGTCGCCCTCTACTCGTTGATGGAAGGCCGAATTGTGGGCGACCCCATGTATCAGAAGCAGACCTCCGAAGACTTGGCGTCTCCTCCAAGAAATACTTGGCGTGGCTGGCATGCTTATCCCCTGATGGTAACCGACTATGTGTAACCCTAGGACCCTCTGGTGTCTATATAAACCAGAGGGTTTAGTCCGTAGAGGATCATTATATCATTGCCTAGGGTTTAGCCCATCCGATCTCGAGGTAGATCAACTCTGTAACCTTCATACAATCACATCAATACAATCAAGCAGGACGTAGGGTATTACCTCCTCGAGAGGGCCCGAACCTGGGTAAATCGTTGTCTCTACATTCCCTGTTACCATTGATTCCTAGACCCACAGTTCGGATCCACTACCCGAGATCTGCCGGTTTTGGTACCGACACCAACACACCCAATACAATGGTAAATTGTATAGGTGCACTAGCTAGTTCGGCGAAGAGATGGTGATACAAGTGTAGGATGGATAGTAGATATAGGTTTTTGTAATATGAAAATATAAAAACAACAAGGTAGCAAGTGATAAAATGGAGCACAAATGGTATTGCAATGCTTGAAAACAAGGCCTAAGGTTCATACTTTCACTAGTGCAATCTCCCAACAGTGCTAACATAATTCAATCATATAACAATCCCTCAATGTGCAACAAAGAATCACTCCAAAGTTCCTATTAGTGGAGAACATAAGACAAAATTGTTGTAGGGTACGAAACCACCTCAAAGTTATCCTTTCCGATCAATCTATTGAGCCATCCCTATAAGTGTCACAAACAGCCCTAGAGTTCATACTAAAATAACACCATATGATATGCATCAACCAACTCTAACGTCACCTAGATACTCCAATTTCACCACAAGTATCCGTGAGTTGATTATTCGATATGCATCAAAACAACTTCAGATTCATAATATTCAATCCACACAAAGAGCTTCAAAGAGTGCCCCAAAGTTTCTATCAGAGAAAAGAGGATGAAAACGTGCAATCAACCCCTATGCCTAGATTACCCCAAGGTCACGGGAATCCGCGAGTTGATCACCAAAACATACATCAAGTGAACCAATAAAATACCCCATTGTCACCACGGGTATCCACATGCAAGACATACATCAAGTGTTCTCAAATCTGAAATATTCAATCCGATAATAACGAAACCTCAAAGGGAAATACTCAATTCATCACAAGAAGATAGAGAGGGAAGAAACACCATATGATCCAACTATATTAACAAAGCTAGCGGTACATTAAGATCATGCCAAATCAAGAACACAAGAAAGAGAGAGAGATCAAACACATAGCTACTAGTACATACCCTCAGCCTCGTCATGGAGACCGCCGGGATGATGAAGATGGCCTCCGGTGATGATTTCCCCCTCCGGCAGGGTGCCGGAACAGGGCTCCAGATGGTATTTCTTCGGTACAGAGGCTTGCGGCGGCGGCGGCGAAGTTCTAGTTTTATTTCTGTGGGTTTCTCTATTTATAGGATTTTTCAGCGTTGGAATCATGCGAAAAGGAGCTACGAGGGGCCCACAAGGCAACAGCACACGCCCCCCCCAGGCCGCGCCGTGATACCTTGTGACCTCCTCGTGAGGCATCTGGTCCTTCCATGAAGCTTCGGGGGTCTCTTTTGGTCCAAAAAAATCGTCAAAAAGTTTCGTCCAATTCCGAGAACTTTTAGTTCTACAGAAAAAACAACACCACGGTAGTTCTTCTGAAAACAGCGTCAGTCCGGGTTAGTTCTAATCAAATCATAACAAAACCATATAAAATTGTTATAAACGTGGTATGGATACTTCATAAATTATAGATACGTTGGAGAAATATCCCCAAGTTAGGGCACGGAAGATCTGAACTGACGGTTTCCTTCGTTTCACCGCCCAGTTTATCGATTTCATCCTTAGGGTAATTAAAATCTAATTTTACTACCCAGTTTGCTCTCTTCAATGCCAATAATTCTTCAAAGTGTTGTTTTTCTTTCAACTTTCCAATTCTTCACTACTCATCTTTGCCCAGTTGATGGTGTCCTGGACTAGGGGGTACACACCACGTCGTCTCCCGACCAGTGGATCAGGCCGAGGACCCCCATGGCGGTTCACTCATGGGCCACTTCGGGCAGTCCATGACGAATACAAGGAAGATTCCACAAGACTTGGCGCCCAAGACGAGGACTCTTCTAAACCCTAGGCCTCCGGTGCATATATAAACCGAGGCCAGCCTAGTCAATAGATCAACTCATATTCATTAGAACAATCTCGTGGTAGATACATGTACTATGTACTATCCCCCATATGAATACAATCAAAAGCAGTACGTAGGGTATTATCTCTTCGAGAGAGCCCGAACCTGGGTAAAATCATGTGTCCATGTTACCATCGCTCCAAGATGCCTAGCTTAGGACCCCTACTATGAGATATGCCGGATTTAGAACCGATATTGGCGCTTTCATTGAGAGCCTGCTGGGTAGTCGCCGCGGTGCGATGGGAATTCAGATCGGCTCCACCGCGATCTACGCGTCGGAACAGAGCTACATCGTCAACATCGGCATCTTCATCGCCGGCTCGACTGGTCACCTCGGCGAGGCCGAGGACTACGCTCCACGTCGGATCGTCAAGATCGGACGGGTATCTTCAACAACATCAACTCCAATCTCAACCAAGATCATGGAAGAATCCTCCATGGTGCTCTGGGGCTCAATGTCAACATTGCCCTCGCGCGATCATGCAGTTTTTTCTGGACAGCGGATTCATGTTCGCCGTCACCACCTGCTCGAGCGTCACTTTGACGATTTCTTCGGTGGAATTGTGTGGAATTGAGTCTAGAACAACCCTGCAAAATTTCGTCGCGTTCCGATGCAGGAACCTCCGGCGATCTCCGATATAAGGGAGCCCTGTCGAATCTGGACGAGTTTAGGGCGAGGAGTCCAGCAGTCAGCTCAGACGTCCTTTGGAAGATCCAACCGTTCATCGGCTGCGGAATTCCCATATCTACCACCCCTCAAAATTTCAGCTCGATCCGACCGTTCAAACTCCAGGAAGCGTCTAATGAGCGCATCAATTTTCGGATCTGTTTTCTGCGCGAAAACGAATCTGACCCGAGTTCATCTTTCTTCATGAACGGGATATTGGACATACTTTTTGGAGAAGTGTTTTCTTAGGGTATTGTGTGTTGTTCACACACACGTGACCATAAATTTTAATGCCGTTTCGGAGCTAATCTTCACCATCACGTTGGTGTCAAACCAGCCCGACAACGTTGCTCCACGGCTGCCGACCTGCGCTAGACAAATCATCGCTTCATTGTGCCGAGGTCAAACTCATCAGATCATCACCTCGGCTAGCCGACCTAGAGTTCGGCATTGCGAAGGCTAAATCATCACCAACATCGTCGCCCCATAGATTACACGGGACAGGCACACTGTCATCACCGCGCGGTTACTTCATCAAGCTGGCATCGACCGCGTCACAAATTTTGACCTGCGTCGGCATCGCCATACCACCTTTCTTCAAGCCAACATCCAACACGCCGACCTGCTTCGACTCCTCGGCTGACATGGAGGCTTCGATACCTCGGTTGGACCAGGGGCTTCGTCATCTCTTCATCAACCTACTCCAGGGACTTCGGAGTCACCAGCCGACCAGCTTCGTCACCTGGGCTGGACCGGGGGCTTCGCCTCGCCACATCGATCGTACCGTGTCGCTGCTTCATCAAGCCGAGCTCTTCGCTCGGCCACCTCGGGCTTCGGGGTTGGGACCTCGGTCAAGCCGAGGACTATGCGTCCTCGTCCCGCCACAAGCCCGCACCACGTCATCAACGCCGAGCACATTAACCAGCTAAGTCGCTTTCATGCTTAAATTTTCTAAATTCTTAATTTTTTTTGTTTGGTTTGACCAAGCATTATATTTATGTTAAGATATGTTTGTTAAAAATGAGGTTCATTTAAAACCACTTCCTTTACCCATGTTAACTGGGGGGGCTCTTAAATTTATATGAGCCGTTATAATAAGTGTTTTCTGCTTAGTCGTTGCAAAGTCTTTTTCTACTACTTCTATTTCCGACACGAGTGTGTGGTCAATAGCCAGGTTGCCTGGTTTCTCTCTAAAGCCGCTCGAGTTTAGTTTGCTAAACTGGCCTAAGAAACACTCCGCCTTGGGGATGGGAGGTTGAAGCCAAAGGCTGACCCGCTTGAAGTCTGGAGATCGGACATATCATGTTAAAGCATGACAAAAGCACAAATTTATTTTAAGACCAATTTCGGATTGGCACCAAAAAAACTTGATTTAATCTTGACGTAAAGGTTTTATGTAAGTTTTTTGGTTTTCTGATCTTATGAAGCTTTTCACCTATTTGTATGTTTTTTTTCAGAAGGCGGGACATCCTCTTGACCGAGGTGCCGTGCATAATAATTCGGCTCGGGAAATCTTTTCCGACCCGTGGTTCGGCAACTTCCCTGCCGAGTTGCACCTCGGCACGCCCGAACACTCCAAACACTGGGGGCTAGTTACTTGTCCCCACAGTCACGCTCCTATGACTAAGTGAAAGTTATAAAGCCTACATATCTGATTGCCTTGTTTCCGCTAACACAACCGCCTCCGGGCATCGAGACGTCGGCTAAGGGTTGTCTTGTTATTGCGGAAACACCCTGCATAGCATCTACAAAGGGAGCCGATGATGGGCCACTTTCAAATTATAAACGGTCGCATAGGAGTCAAAATAAACACATCGAACCTATCAAAGTGTTTAATAAACCGTACTAGGGGATCCTTGAGGCACCTCGGCACGGTTACTTTTGGACTCCTAGAGAGTCTGGCGTATTCTCAGCATTTGTATTCAATATACGAGCGCTGCCTTCCCATAAATCGTTATAAAGCCACAATATGCATCAATTTGACTTGAGATCTGGCGAAGCTGGGTTGCCTGGCTCCTGTGCTTACCCCATACATTCCCGATTGTTCGGCTAGGGGGTATAGGGAGCACCTCTGTGATTGATACTACCGGGTTATCCGGGTTAGTACCTCAGACTGGGTGAAGCCGAAAGCTAGCAATCTCAAGAACATAATTGGTCGGCAATGACGGAAGTGAAAATCTCGGGTTTTTAAAGCCAAATACTTCGGGAATTTTCCCCGAATTGATCTTCACTATTTTCTCCCACTTAGATTGGAGGTGAAGTTACATAATCATGGTTAGCATGATAACCTGCAAAAAGGAACCTATAAAGGAACTATTTTTCCCTGAAGATGTTTCTTACGTTAAATAGTAATATAACATATCTCTCTACGTACCTTTGTTTATAAAACCGTATGGCCGGATTGCCTTGTTTTTCGTAAATCTTTGCCCTTATAAAGGCTTTATAAAGTAGGCAAACACTCCTTGGCTACTGGCCGAGGAGGTTGAAGACGATGGTCAGTCAATAAAGTTTTGTACAATGTGGATCCGAGCATTAATGATGTAAAGTACTTGGATACATAGAATCATTATACATAAATTATGATTAAAATCAATTTACTCCAGATATTGATCCTTAATTCGGCCACCCTTGCCCAACTTAAGGCTCGGAGGCTACTGGGCTTCGCGCTTCTCACTTAAAAGCCATTAACAGATTACATCGATCCCCTGATCTAGTGTTGCAACCCGACTAGTGGCTCGGGGGCTAATGCATTGATGATTCAATGCAGAAAATTCTAAGTGCAAAATAGTTTCCGAGGAGATTACGATCCTCGGGTTGGTCGGCCGCACCCAACCTGAGTCTCGAGGACTATGCACACCGTGTTTCTGTTCCTAAGTATGCTGCCGAGCTAGGAGTTGATCCTCAGGCCGATTTCGCGAATCGACCTGAGTCTCAGGGGCTACTGGGATCAGTGGTTTTATGCTATCCTTCAGGAGCATCTCAGATTTTAGGCCGACACACACCTTGAGGGCTACTGGCTATGCATCTCGGTAGACAATAAATTGCACCAATCCACAAAAAATCAGCCCAGGTGGTGCACCACCTCTGAAGCAGTCCAGCATAAAGTTCGGCTGTGAGTGGCTAGCTCCATAGAGAACTTTTTCGGCGTTAAGTTCGGATAACCTCTTTCAAACTTTTTCAAAGATGAGGTACTCTATGCCTCCTCGGATGCAAGTCCGGTGTTGGAGCTCGGCTACAAAATGACGCCACGGATACAGACCGGTGTTGGAGCTCGGCTGCTAAAATGCACCTTGGATGCAGACCGGCATTGGAGCTCAGCTGCAAAAGACACCTCAGATGCAGTCCGGCGTTGGAGCTCGGATGCAAGAGGACACCGCCGCATGGGAAAAACTTCGAACCCGAGGTATGGCGTAAAAAATAACAAGGCATTGATAAAGGCCAAGAACCTAAAGGGGCTCCTCGGATGCCCGACGTGTCAACTCTTCGGATACACCTCGGCGATCTTCGAGATCGGAGATGCGAATATTTGTTGAACCAGTTTTCAAGACCGACGACCGAAGCCGAAGAACAGCTCGAAAGAACCGAGGAGCATCCCCAACTTGAAGACCGACTCAGGGGGCTACTGATGGTGTCCTGGACTAGGGGCACACAACACGTCGTCTCCCGACCAGTGGATCAGGCCGAGGACCCCCATGGTGGTTCACTCATGGGCCACTTCGGGCAGTCCATGACGAATACAAGGAAGATTCCACAAGACTTGGCGCCCAAGACGAGGACTCTTCTAAACCCTAGGCCT